>JAKKIK010000584.1:0-27388 GCA_024500135.1 Heterodera carotae | reverse complement strand
GTACCTATTTTGGAAGTTTTGTACCTATTTAATACCTATTTTGAGATTTTTTTTACCTATTTAAGTACCTATTCCGCGTTTTTTCTTACCTAAAAATCCCATCCCTAATAATAATTTATGAATGTATGTCAAATCTGGGGAGTAGGAAAACTCGCCGACGGCCAAGTTTTTGTGCAATAACTTTTTTGTTAGTCGACTTTTTAGAATGCGTTAACCGCTTGGCTTCTGCATCAGGGTTGCCGCGGGTCGAGAAAAATATCGGGTCGGGTTTCGGGTCGGGTCGGCCGAAAAAAGTTCGGGTAGGGTTTCGGGTTTCGGGTTAGCAAAAATCTCGGGTCGGGTTTCGGGTCGGGTCGGCTGAAAAAGCTCGGGTCGGGTTTCGGGTCGCCAAAAAGACCGGGTTTCGGGTCACGGGTTTCGGGTCGGAAAAAAATCTCAATGACCAATAAAATTTATAATTTAGCTTTTCAATATATTAATTTCTGCTAACCTTTTTTTGGACATTGGACTCAAAGAACATGAATTATTATGGGAGAGTGGGCTCAAATATTTTAAAAAGTCAACTCCAGAGAATATTTCTATTTTATTGTATTAAAAGTAAAATTAATTCACAAAATAATTTCAAAACAGGGATTTGAACCCAAGCAAATTCACAACCAAAACTAGAGCACTAACCATTAGGCCATTATACATAAAATAAAAGTGTTATTAATTTTTTCCCTCTTCTCAAATTTTGTTCTCATATCACCATTCTTACCAGTGCAAAACAGCAAAACCCGCACCAAAAATCTCGGGTCGGGTTTCGGGTTGGCAAAAATATCGGGTCGGGTTTCGGGTCGACCGAAAACAGCTCGGGTCGGGTTTCGGGTCGCCAAAAAGACCGGGTTTCGGGTCACGGGTTTCGGGTAACCCGCGGCAACCCTGTTCTGCATATTCTTAACTTCTAAACGAGTAAAGCTTTCATATGATACCAATAATATAGAAAATGGCGCACTAACAAAAAAGTTATTGCCCAAAAACATGGGCCGTCGGCGAGTCGACGTCGGCGAGTTGTCATGTACCCTCAAATCGGTTTGAATTGCCATTGTAAACAAAAAATTAAATAGTTGAAACCTAATAAGGTTCATTTTTTGGTCTTTCGTTGGGCCTACTTTTTTAGTTCCTGTCTAAAAATCATTTTTGGGTTATTCGAATTGCAATCTATTAAATTTATTTTAACATTATAATAACTAGACCTACATATATGGTATAAATTCATAATATATTGTATAAAAAGTTTTTCTCTGTCGAAATTACCTTGACAAAATTACCACTGTCGAAATTACATGGCAACGAGAAGCTGGACTGACAAATTCTTGCTACAATCAACATAAATGACACCTAACTTTAACCAAAGGTAGTGTCTCTCCACAAATTTTCAAACAATATTGGAAGTGATTTTAAACCGGTTTGATTAGACATAGTTTGACATGTTCCCACTCGTAGCTTTGAATAAGTAAGCATACATCACTCACTTCCTAGCATGTACACACCGCTCTTTCTTCGTTGGTTAAGCCCAACGCCGACCTCAAAGTCGGCCTGCTGTTGTTGCTGCGCACTTCTCACTCGTTGTTGCAGCCGTTGTTGCTGATTCTGTTCAGGATTGTTGCTATTCCGACTGAACGTTTCAGTGTAATGCATCTCAGTTGCTGACAACAATGTCGGGCATGGATGCTCGCCCTCGGCGTTGTTGTTGTTGTCCCCTGCTGCAGGGACCGATTGAAGCAATTCAGCACCACACATTTGTGGTTGCATTGCAGTTGAAAACTGGACCAACTGTTGTTGTTGAGCTGCTGCTGTTGCTGCTTGGAATTGATGTTGCTGCTGCACTGCTTGAATTCCAACAACCGAGCCGTTCGTCAGCGCGCGTTGTTGTTGACTTTGATTACTGAGTGCACTGGTAGCCGCCTTATAATGGACACAAAAAAGATCAAAGCAACTTGTTTAACCCGAAAAACATGTCTTAATACCAAAAGATTGTTATTATTGTTGTTGTTGTTATTGCTGCCGCTAAGACCTGCTGAGAGTTGCGCAGTTGACAACGCCAAGCTTGCAACGACATTATTCTGTTGTTGTTGCTGAAATTGAAGCTGTTGCTGGAGCAACTGTTGTTGTAGTAATTGTTGATATTGCTGCTGTTGTTGTTGCTGAACCAATGTGGAAACGCTTGACGCTAATTGAGCACCGGCGCAACCTGTTTATTGATTTGTCATTTCTTCTTCCTCTCAATTAGGGTTGAGCGGGACCGGGACTTTTAACAAAGACCGGGACCGGGACTTGCCGAGACCGAAAACCCGGGACCGGGACCACAATTTTCAACCGGCATCGGCACCGGACTAAACCGGGACTAATGTGAAGCGAAAATTTTTTGAAAAAAAAACTGATCAGATTTTGTTAATAAATCAATATTTTTATAAAAATAACGTATTTGGACTTGAAGCAATTTAAACAGGGGTAGCTTAGTTAAATCCTAAGTAAATTGGGCAAGGGGAAGGGGGCCCATCGGTTCCGATGGAAAAATTTTGACATTCTTAGTGAGTTTATTAAGCAAAATTAACAAAAAATTAACACTAAAAAATCTTTTATTTTTCCTTGAAATTCATTAAAATACACTATAAATTATATGAAGTGGCAGGCGGTGCCGGTAGGCGCCGCCGGGAAAATTTTGAGAATTTAGCAGTTTCTTATGGAAAATTGTTATAAAAAGACAGCCCATAAATAATTTATGCATTCCAATTAAAAATAAATTTTATATGGAGTACATCCCAAAATAATTAAAAAGTCAAAAAGATTTGAGAGAAAATTTAACATTTATTTCTCTGCATAAAAAGGTAAAATTATAAAAATCATTTTACCAAACGAGGGATTCGAACCCACACCAGACATACAAGTGAAACAAACAACACTAACCAGTAGGCAATTGACAATTTGTCTTGAGCGACTGAATTATAATATAAATTCCCTTTTATCCACTTTCCCTCTCAACTTTTGCTCTCATTTGTCAGAACCCCATTCTTACCAGTGCATATTTGGTCCCGGTCCCGCCGGGACCTAAGAACCGGGACCGGGACTTGACTTTTTTCGAAAACCAATACCGGTACCGGGACCTGAAAAAAACCGGGATTTCCCGACCCGGTCCCGCTCAACCCTACTCTCAATGCAAGGGGCTCTATTGAGGGGGGATTTTAATATAAAGGGGATGGGGCTTTAAAACAGGAAGTACGAAAAAAGAACGAGTTTATAATTTGGTTAAACAACATCGCACTGCAAATCAAAAAGGTGTAGAAAATAACACGAACCACCGGGGCCTGAGGCGCCCATTACAATGAAGCCACCGCCGCCACTATCGCTGCCTTAATATGAAACATTAAAAAATAAAATTTTAACCATTCTCTTAGCTCTGTCCTCACCTTCGCCACCTCCACCCACAGTTGTTGCCATCGACACAGTGTTCAAATTGGCAGCCATTTCAACCAGCCGCTTTTGCAATTCTTCATTCATTGCCTCAGGGGAACGCAGTGCTGTCAATCCACGTTGCTTTAATTCGTTGATCTCAAGCTGTAAATCAATCTGATCGAGACATTTATATTTGTTTACGGAAATTTTTATGCCTCGAAATGAATTAACATACCTAATTATTATAATTTCAGAAATAAATCATATTTGCTATTTACATTCATTGGATTGATAATGGATGCATGTGACGCTTTTCGTGGTGCTGGATCCACCGGAACGGCAGTTGACGATTTTGGCGATGTTGAATTAGTCAGTTGGTGTCCGTTGGCACTGCCTCTACCCCCACTTGTGCCAACGTTTGACTGCGGCGTGCCGTTGGCTGACTCCCGAAAACGCTCACCTTAAAGCGTTTTTTTTCCCCTGCGCATTACTGGTGGCATTGCTGCTACCATTGGTGGTCGTAGAACTGGTGTTACCGCCACCATTATGGGTTGGAGTCGAATTTGTCGGTGTGCCAGACATTGATGCGCCGTTTGCATTGTTGTAACTGTTGCTGATGTTGTTAGAATTTGCAACCTGCTGCTGCTGTGCCAACTGCTGATGTTGACGCAATAGCTACAACGAATAATGAATTAGGGATGTAATAATCGGATCCTAAAAAAAGTCTAAAGCCAGGATTCCGGCTTTGGAGGGCAGAGCCCTATTTGAATTTTCATCATATCAGCGAGTGAAGACGATATGGTATGAGGAGGGACCATATCCCCGACGCGCGCGTTTTAATTAAATCATATGAAGTCACATTGCAGATATGACGGGAATTGAAATAGGCTCCAGCAGCAGGGGGATGTCCTATCTTTGATGGGGACATTAATTTCAACTCAGCAACTAAATTAAAGAATAAAAATTCCTATTGTAGTCTATTTTATGTTTCCAGTTCCAATAACTAGATACATAATAAATTGCACCTCATTGGCATTATGTTGCTGCTGTTGATGATTTTGCAATTGTTGTTGTTGGTGTTGCTGAGCAAGTGCAGTTACCAAATTTTGTTGGTGCTGCTGCAACAACAGCTGCTGCATTGCGTTTGGCGTTAATTGTGAATTTTGTTGTTGCTGTCGCAAATATGCCGCTTGTTGACCAGCAACTGAAAAGCTTTTTACAAATTCGTTTTGTTTTTCAAAAAATTAAAAAATGTTAATAGTATTTTCAGGGCTGAAACCAGTGTCCGCACCAGGGATGCAACCGGATTCCGGACCTTTTCCGAAAAATTCAGGACTTTTTAATAGTACTCCGGGGGTACTATTAGAGGAAATATAGGATTTTCCAAAAATAGGTGGGTTTTTAAGCGATTTATGACTGAATATTGGCCAAAAACCTTCATTTTTAGTACAATTATTGATAAAAAATGCTAAAAAAAATCCTCCCGCTTTAATAAATAACGGCCTATAAAATATAAAAAGATACAAAAAAAAATGACATTTTAGAAAAGTAAAGCAGAATTTGAGAAATTTTTAAAGAATTATCGATTTTATTGACTGAAAAAATTCCGGATTATCCGGACCTTTTTGGGGTCCGGAATTCTAGTTCCGGATTCCGAGCAAAAATCGTTATCCATGTCCGTCTATCCGAATCAGGGTTGCCGCGGGTTGAGAAAAATCTCGTGTCGGGTTCAGGTCGACAAAAAGACCGGGTTTCGAGTCACGCGGGCAACCGCGGCAACCCTAATCGAATAACGGATTCAGATATGGACAAAAAAACTTTTATTGCTCGATTTTTATGCCTTGCGGCACATTCCTTAACCTCCGCCTGCCCCCGTAGTGCCATTGTCACAAGCATCATCAGAGGACACAACAGTGCCAATGCCAAGAGCGCATTTCTGTTGCTGCTGTTGCGCTGAAGCACTCATCATTGCTGCCTGGGGTAATTTGTTGAATGGGGAAATGAATGTATTTTTTGAAGGGACATCTCATTACAATAATCAGTGAGAGCAATCTAACCAATTTAAACAAACTTGGAACTTTAACCACTATTTATTAATCCTAAGTCGTACAATTAATTGATCAATTAAATGAAGGGAAAATTCAACTAAAACGGAATATTGATCCTTAATTGATCAATTAATTGCCAATCTATTGATATTGAAATTTATTTGATCTTGCATCCCTTTTCTTCAATTAATTAATTGATCAATTTATTAAATAATTAATTGATTTTATTGGTCGTTGTTTTAGGGAGTTTCGGCCGGTGCCGTTATATCCTGCTTTGCTCACCAGTTGGTTCATTTGCAAGGCATTTTGCAAACCAGGAGCCCCAAATGCTACGGTTTGCTGCAGCAAATGTTGTTGCGTTCCACCGATAGCACCAGCAGAAGCCGTTTTTTCCAGTTGTGATGCTATTGCAATGGAATCATTTTGCATTCTGAATCGATTAACATGTTACAATACTATAAATTATGTGTGTTGTCGTGGTGAAGGGCACGCGGTGCCGTTAGGCGCCCCTGAGAAAATTAATTTTTAAAATTTTATGAGTAAAAGGAGGAGAAACAATGACCAAGGTGTTACCAGGGGAATTTAGAATATTACATGAAAGTAATTGAAATTAAATTTTTTTTTAACTTTATATTAATTATTCTACATGTTTTATACACCTGCTATTCAAGACTAATTGTTGTGGCAATTGCAGTGGCGGATCGCCTTCACCTTCTCCAATTCCCCAACCAATATTGTTATTTGCACAATTATTGCCATTTCCACGACCAACACTTTGTTTTTTTCTTTGTTGTATTCCACCATTTCCTGCACTATTTTCTGATCTACCCTTTTCTCCATCTTTATTATTATGATTTGCTTCGCTTTTTATTTTTTGCACCTTTTTCTTTTCCTCTAATCCATTCTCTACGTTTCCCATGTTATTTTGCCGATGTTGCTGTTGTCCTGACATAAAATATTCAGTTATTTTTAAAATAGGAAGATGTACTCTTTGAAATTGTTAATTTTAATAAAGTTTGAAGACTCCGACTCCGTTACACCTGCCAACGATGTCAATGGCCCATTTGGCATTGTCATCATCATCGAAACTGCTGGAGATGCCGAATTCAATGTACTTCTGCTTGAACTAATAATGCCACCAATTCCACCACCTCCATTGTTGGTGTTTAATACTGTGCCAGAAAATTGATTGTTGCCAGATTGCGGCATCATGTTGATCATTGCCCCTGGCGGTATGATTGCCACCAATCCGCCCGACTGTTGGCTTCCGGCGGCGGTGCCCAACACTGGGCCGCCCATCATCATCATCGCTTGTTGATGGTTCAACAAAATGCAATTTCCTGCTCCACCCATTCCACCACCAGCAGCAGCGGTAACAACTGCAGGACGAAATACACCACCACCAACAGTATTTCCACCTAATAGGTATGTCCCTGACAGAAATGATTGTAATGCCTCTAAAGCTGTTCCAGAAGAGTGAATCGTAATCTTACCCCAGGGACAGCGCCATTTTTTTAGAGAGGGCGGACAAAGGTAGGCAATTAAAATATTAATTAAAATATGGGTTGGGGCAACAAGTCAATTCTTAGGGAAGATATTCATAAAAGGATTTTTTGAGTGAAGAATTTGAAATTGTTACATAATATTTGAGTTACTTTTTCCCCCTAAGAGGAGGCTTACATATAGCACCGTGTGCCCCCTTGGCGCTGCCCGTCACTTCCTCAAAAAAACACGAATTTATACAATAAAGAATTCTGTTCTTAAAAGCTTATTAACTCTGTCGGGAACATTACCAGCACTAAAATTTGGTTGTTGCTGCTGTTGTGTAACAACATTTTGTGCAGCTGACACAGTTGTTGATACAGGAGTATTCCTATTTTGCAACATATTGTTGCAGCTATCACTGATGTTTGCAATTGGAAGTCCTGTCGTGCCGCCGTCTCCACCAATGCCATTATTGTTGTTTTCCCCTCCGGCAACATTTGTTGCCGCCCCTACGCTGTAAATGCCATCGCTATATGCCAGAATCAAACTTGGTCATTGGATACCCATTCCATAGCAATGTTTGCACTTATCAATGGGTGATCCAGCAGATCACATTTCAATTTATTTGTACGAGTTTTTTTTTGGGAGTAGCTTTCTCATAACGCTAACTTAAATTAGTTTTTTTTTAATCAGAAAAAAGACTAACTTTAGCATTGGTTGTTGAGCGGCCAATAATTTCTGTTGCATTTGAAGCTGTTCATTGGCATTTGCTAACCTTCCAAAAAGGGAAAGCAATATTTGTTTTTTATAAAGTAAGCCCTGGCGGAGCATATAACTGAGGACCGGGGTTCGTCAGAGATCGGGAAGAGGCAAAAGAAGTCGGGAATTGGAATTGCGGGATCGATTCATTTTTATTCCATCAAAGAAATAGAAGCTTACTCTTGTGTTCCGGCAGCTTGTTGTCCGGCGATATTTTGTTGTTGCAAAAATGCAAACTGTTGCTGGTGGTGTTGCTGTGGTTGAGTTTGTGAACTGTTAAGGAATGTTTGAATTTTCAAATTTCAAAGGCTAAAAATGCCGAATGCAATCTAAATCTGTAACCTGATATGTTGCTTGAGCAGAATGGCACGCGCATGTTGCACGCCGAAATTAAAAAAGAAGCGTAGCGTATTGATGTCGCGCAACGGCAAATCCATTCCATTTTGCATTGCACTAGGCAACGCATCTAGGTTGACCCGCTGGTATGTGGGGATGTCGAAATAAGGAATGTTCACGATTGGCTAAACGGAAAAATATATATATATATATATAACATGGCCCAAAAATCACATAAAAAATAGGCCACGCTAATGATGGAATGGGCATTTGTTGTTGTTGCTGCTGTTGTTGTGGATGTACTGCTTGCACAGGTGCTGTAACTGTTACGGCAGCGTTCTGTTGTTGCTGCTGCTGCTGATGGATGGACGCCGCTACCAATTGTTGTTGCTGTTGGTATTGTTGTGCTGCTGCCACTGCTGTTGCCACTTGTTGCTGGTGCAAGTTTGTGGCAAGAAGTACATTGCCGGCGGCGGGCATCGCTGCAACAGTGGCTGTAGGCACTGTTGTTACAATAGACGCAGCAGTGCCTGATGAGGTGTTGTGTTGCAACTGCTGCTGTAGTTGTTGGTGCTGCTGTTGTTGTTGTGCCGCCTCTGCAGCAGCGACCGCAGCAGCAGCTAATTGCGCTTGAGCCACAAAAGCGGCAGCCATCGGATGAGCAGCGGCAGCAGATGTTGCATTTTGTTGTTGTTGCTGGAGTTGTTGTAGTTGTTGTTGCTGTTGCAACTGTTGCTGCAATAACCCAGCTGACGTAACGGCACCACCGCTGGTAGCAGTGTGTGCATGTTGCTGGTGAGCTGCTGCCATCATGCCTGATCAGAGACAATTTTAAATATCCCTTTTTAGGGTATAAAACGAATGCCTAATTGAAATTGTTGCGCACCACCGCCTCCGCCTCCAGGGACACCTGTGCCGGTCCCCGACGGTTGTTGAGTGCCCATTGTTGCGGCAGCATGTGTGGCCTGCAACGCTGCTACATTTACGGCGGTTGCACCTCCGGCGGGATGGAGTTGCTGTTGATTGTTATGCGGATGATGATGGGCAATAAGTTGCTGTTGCTGTTGCAGATTGGCGAGGTGTTGCTGTAATTTTAAACAATTATATAGATGAGAACCAAACATGCAGCTTCTTGAGGTGAATGAATGAACAATGAGCGAAGAGAAAGCTGATCAATATGTACAGCAGAAAGAAATTGAGTGTAATGCAGCAGTGACAATATCCAGGATTTGGGTCTAGGGGGGGGGGGGGAGGGGAGAGGAGGGTACGTGAGTACGTAACGGGTTAAATTCTTCATTTTGAGTCTTTAAATTCTATAATTGTGCAAACGCATAAAAAGCCAATTTTCAATCCTTATGCACTCTATTTATGCATATTTTATTTCTATTAGTTTGAGACTTTAAAAAATATAAATTCTTCTCGAGGCATTTGTTCTCACGTTGTTAAATGTCATTTGAGTTGGCATATTGCCTGCAGCAATGCCATTGGCTGTAGATAGTTGTTGTTGCGCTGGGCTGAGCCCATTGGTCGAAACATTAGGTTGCCAAAAGAACCGGGACATTTGCTCATAAGCTCAAAAGAAATATGCAGAATCCAAAACCCAGAAATTACAATACATAATCTGAGTAAAGAAAAATTCTTCAGTGTTCGTTAGTCGTTGAGATTTTAGAAATCCTGAAAGTCGAACAGAGACCCCAAGAAATAGCATTTGGCACAATTTATTTAATTTACCATACTTCCTAAATGGAAGCCCTTTAATTTAATAGTAATTAATTAAAAATTTTCAGTTAATTTATCCAAATATATTTAAATGAAATCGACTTCGTAATAAATACTTACAAAAAATTAAATACCAGCAATTACAATAAAAAGAAATTTTAATTTAAAAAAATCCAACCTAAATTAAAATTTTATATTTAGATTACAATTATAAAATCCTTTGAACTTTTCCTAAAGGTGATATTGAGGCAAATGGCTTTTAGATTCAAGAAAAGACTTAAACTCAATTATCAAATTAAAATAAAGTAAATATAAACATTTTAAAAATTTTTAGAAATAAATAATTAATACTAAGGCAAAATTCGAGCAAAAAAATTTGGGGCTTTGGACTGGAAATTGATTTTTGTAAAAAAAGATCGAAAAATACACCCCACCCCCCTCCGAAATGAGGCCTCCTCTGAAATAAAGACCCCCTTTGAAGTGCTTCAAAATATAGAGCCCCCGTAGGCTTATTTTAGGAAGTACGGTAGGCAAGCTTTTTGAATGAAAGCTAATTTGTTGGGAATTAAAAGGTCTGTCCTAAAAATAGCTCTGACTCAGACGTAGTCGGCTAGAACTAAACACGTTACGAAAACAGCCTAGATTTAGTTACCTATAAATGAATAAATTAATTTTTGTTATGGCAAATTTTGGCCAAAATTAGGTTAAGCATTTTGAATTAAACAACTGCCTAAGGAGAGATGAATGAATTTGTTTTAGGATAGGGTAAAATCGCTATTGTGTACACAACTGCATCGGCACGCGAGCTACAAATCCAGAGGAAAAGATTCATGGTCAAAAGAAGTAAAGAGAGAGAAGAAAATAAGAATGCTGAAAAAACATTCGGATGGAGAGAGTTGGAAAAGAAATATAGAAAAGAAAACGAGAAAGGAGATAACAAATTCCCAATTGTGGCCAATTTATCGTGGAAAAAAAAATCTCGCGACAAATTTAGCATTGACAACCCACCCCATTCCCTTGGCGAGATTGTCCCAGTCACCCACCCCTTCAATGTTTGCTCACCTGCAGCCCAGCTGCTGCCATAACACCTGCTGCCGTGACTCCTGCGGACGCTGTGCCACCGACGGCCGTTGGTGTGGCGCCCGAAGCGATTGTCGTCGATGATGAAGCCAACAGCGATGCGGCAGCAATAAGATGCTGTGGCATGGGCGCCACTGAGGCGCAGCCACTATTGCTGGCAGCCGCCGCCACTGTTGAGCCAGCGCTGGTGGTGGTGATGTTAGCCGATGAAGTCATGGTGCCATGGTTCACATTGGACGACAACGACATTGATGTGCTGTTGTTGACCTGCTGGATAATGATGGCATTGAATGGATAAAGGATATATTGATGCTTTTTGTGGGGGTGGGGATGTGAGAGGTCGAGTAAGTAAAATCGATGTTTGCCTAAATTTTGTGGTTGGAATTTCATTTTTTTTAATATTTGCCCAACAAAAAGCTGTACAAACATTTAGCTGCCTTTGCCAGCAGAAAACAGAAACATTTAAATATATTAAATACATACACAAGTTAGTTATGTACATACATAAGGCTGCTGAAGCTGTACAAACAAACAAAAAAAACCCCCCTAGGAGAAAAAGAGCATTAATGATCAATCCCCTTTCGGGATAATGTTTTAGTGCTTATTTAATATTTTACCTTTATTGAACATATCATTAGTATTGGGAGAAAGAAAGATAAGAAAAAGGAGATTATGGGAAAAAAATGGATGAAAGTTATGGGTTGGGTATGCGTGATTAGGAAGTATAAATGCAAAAATCTAGTTTTTCCTTTTGTATGTATTAAATGTTTTCAATTGAAATTCTTACCAGACTAGAAGTCATTCATTCATTCTTTATTTTTATTTCTAACAAATAATAGATTTCCCAAAGTATGCTCCGCAGTTTTCAGCTGTTTTAAAAAACAAGATGTTATTGAATTTTCGGCAGATGTTTACAGGGTTGGCGGCGGTCGGTTCACCAAACCAAAACCAAAGCCGGGTCTTTTGGGCTAAAAAACGAAAATCGAGGGTCGGAAATCGGAACCCCGGTTTAAACCGGCCGCCGCTAACCCTATGCAAGACCAATATTTGTTGGGCTCCAATTAGCGCATTGGAAGTGCACATTATAATTTATTATTGACATGAAAATGAGCGCAAGAATTTGTATGTTGTAGATTAGGGCTGCTCGGTAGTACCGATACCGAGTACCGAGTCGGTAAAAGTACCGGGTTTTTTTGGTACCGGTACCGGAACCGAGTACCGGGGTCGAATACCGGAACCGAGACCGAGTACCGGGGTCGAATACCGGAACCGAGTTGCGGGTACCGGGAAATTTCTGGTACCGAGCAGCCCTATTGTAGATGGCTTACTCGGGTAAATTATTTCATTGGCGTTTAAATAATGGCAAAAATTCAGAAACCTGCACAACCACATACTAATGAATTTAATAAAATAACAAATTTTCAAATTAAATCACCCTCAATGGTACCTGCATTTGGTGTATAATGTGCCGTATTTGATCATGCGGAATGCCTGCCTGCATAGCATTTTGTAGGATTGCCTGGAGTGCCTCAATGGAGGAGGGCATTTCCATTACTCGATGGCGATGGCACAAATGATGGCGAATAAAAATGTCGTAATTTTAATTTAACGAAGAAGTTTGTTGATGTTGTAAAATTTCTTTTTGTATCATTAAATGATTCATACTTTGTGCTAAATAGAAGAATTGAAATTTGTGATAATATATTGTGCAATAACTCTCTTCCACTTATAAAAATAATTATTAAGTAAATTATATAATAAATCATGTTGCAAGATGATATTAAAATTGAGGCTACCGTATTTCCTCTATTTGAAGGCCCCCTCCAATTGAAGGTCCCCCTCCAACTGAAGGCCCCCCTAGAAGGGGATTGAAAAATAGAAGGCCCGGGCCTTCAATTAGAGGAAATACGGTATGTCTATAAAAATTAAGTTTTTTTCTTTTTTCTTCTTCGTTAATATGACAAAGCTTAGTAGAGTAAACAAGCAGATTTTATGGCTTAACAAATGGTATGTCGGTGTGCCAAGGATTAATTTTGTACCCAACACGGACGGGCGTTGTTTGTGATAAAATAAGCGGGATTAAGATTAAATGACGGATTTGTTCTGGTATTTGAACTTTAAATCTCCACAAAGTACAACAATTATTTTGATGTTGCAAAAATCCTTGTTAGGTGAAGGGGATTAGGGTTTGAGACGATATTCTGTATGTGGAGGAATCGGCGTCTAATTAGGAAAGGCTCTAAGATTTCTTGAGGTTCGTATGAATTTTAAAAATGTGCGCGTAAATTTGCTAATCGGGAGACTTGTAAAGGAAGAAAGTTTCTCTTTAAAAAAAACCAAAATTTAGTTACGAACATGTGTCTAAATTGAGCTCATGATACCTGACAAATGAATTAAGCATTTTCACTGAATTTTGGTGGGTCCAATCGATTTTTTGGTATTTTTTATTTTATTGGTCAGCAGCTCATAGATAAGAGTTCCCATCGTCCAGAAAAAAAAATTGGATGGGATCAAAGAATAAAAAAATTCGCATGGGATCAAAGAAAAAAGAAAGGAATTTGTGGCAAAAAAAGGGAAAACACTTTTATTTAAAGGGGTAAAAAACAAATGATGAAAGATAAGAAAGAATTATTTTTAAGAGATTAAATAATTTAAAAAATCAAATTATTCTTTTTTTGAAATGATGAAATTTTTTTAACCCTCACTCCTTTTTTTTAAGCATTAAAATTTTTCTGAAGAAAAAAACTGCTAAAAGACTGATTTGGTGGGGTTAATTCACAGATGAGCTTTTCATAATTTTTTTGTTGTTTTATAAGCATTTTAAACGTTTACTTTAGTGGAAACTCGTAATTACTCACGAAATAAAATTTCTCAAGTGGAGATCACCCAAATTAACAGTGGATCTGCTCACAGTGTTCTGATCGGCTGTCACAATTTGATTAATTTGACTTGCTGACAGTGCGCTTACCGCATTCATTATTTTATTTTTTTATTGCCTGCTGACTAAGTTGATCGACAGCACTAAAAGTACTCTCCGCTCCCTCTTTTTTTCTCTTGGGAATTTACTTTTTCATTAAAGTTTAAAATTTGGTGACTTTTAATCATTTAAGCATCCCTTTGGATTCAATTTTTGCTTAATTTTGACAAAGTAAAGTATGAACTAATTTAATTTGTAAATTTTTGATTGTGTAACAAAATTTAAATACGCATTTTTGCGCATAAATGCACATTTTAGGAAGGTCATGTGTGTGTAAAAATTTTATGAAGTAATGTATGAAATAGTAATTATATATTGTTGTTGAAGAGACCCAATAATTTTGTGCCAATATAAGTTTTAAAAAATTAAATTATTGTAAAAAGGTTCAATAAAAATTAATTTAATCACATAAGCTATCAAAAGAAATCAATCGTAAAAAGATTTCAATGTTAAAGAATTAATAAAAAATATTACTGCTAAAACTCATTCGGAATTTTTCTGAAAAAAATTCCCTAAGAAAGCTTGGGTTATACTTATAAGCTCATTTTTTGTGCCATACTTTAATGTAAACATACAAATATTTACACATTTGGTACATATGTAGTGTATTAAAGATGCTCTCATCCGATACCTAATTATTTTTATTATTAGGATTATGACGATAGCTATGCCAAGATGATGATGAGGTTAATGATGCCTAAAAATGTTACACAAAATAGTCCGCTCAAAAAATCCTTTTCGCATCTTCATCATATTCTCCCTCTTTAAATATCAACCATTTCGCTACAAAATTCAATTTTACACCCCCCCCCCCCCCCTTCCTATCCCCCCAATGTCCCCCACAACCTCCACCCCCTCCTATGCACATCACTTCGGCGGTGTGCATGACGGTGTAGTAGTACACACGTTGAGAAGGGTAAAATGCAGCAGATTTCTTGAGATTTAATTTTATGATCATATTCTATAGTTTGGATGTTTGTGGAGAATGGAGAGGATGGGGCTGGGAGTTGATAAGAAAACCGGATTTTTCAGTAATTGGAACGAAATATTCCACCATGGTCGTCCATATTTTCCATTTTCCCCACCCACCCCCACCTCGAAGTCATCAAAAGGGGGAGAGAGAGAGAGAGAAAATAAATCTTTATCTTTCAAGGCTAATTTGACACAATATATGTAGAAGAGAAAGATGATGCGTTATGTAATCAAATTTTCAGGTAAAAAAAGGACAGTGCGCGACAAAAAAACGTTGACTTGACAATGAGACAACAAAATGGAAAAACATTTTGTTTAATTTAATTTTTCGGATATTCTTTTTTGTATGTAGTATATTCGGACTTCTTTGTTATTTCACCAACCGGGTGCCTTTAATTTAAATTCTGACTTTCGACATTCTAACCGGTAGGCATACTCTTTCCCGCGGAGTGAATTCTCTCCCTCATTGTTATTCTCGAACGAGAAATTACCTACACAAATAGTAATGAGCATGTTTCCACTCACCCATCCACCATCCCGACGCTTTGGTTAATGGATTTGACACATGCATGTAAATTTTATAAAACGCAAAAATTTTGGG
This sequence comes from Heterodera carotae, assembly GCA_024500135.1. Taxonomy (NCBI): domain Eukaryota; kingdom Metazoa; phylum Nematoda; class Chromadorea; order Rhabditida; family Heteroderidae; genus Heterodera; species Heterodera carotae. The sequence goes on along the minus strand of JAKKIK010000584.1, from coordinate 11,976 downwards.
CCCTTTGTTTTGTGCCAAAAAAACCCGTAACAAAATGATACTGCAAAAATTTTTTGTCTTTGTCAAGTATGTTTGGTAAAGACGGCACATTTGGTGGATACCAGGCAATAGGTAAAAGAAAATGCAAATAATAACAAAACAAGATTTCTATTGAGTCAAAAATAAATCCCTTTCAATTATTTATAGAGACAAAAAAATTTTTGTTTTCATAAGTTTATTCTAAACTCTTTAAACTTACGGGGTTAGGTAAATTGTAAATTTAGACATGAAAGAAATTGTGATTTTAACAAGTCGTTATTTGTTAAATATTTTTAAATTTAATTTCGCTTACAATGATAAGAGCGCGGGTTTGAAAAAGTGTCCGAAGAAATTCTCACATGAGAACTGTCCATAAAATAGAGGGGGAGGGGATGAGTGGCATGATAGTGAGTCTCCTTCCCTATCAACGTCATCAATCCGTTAATTGTCTTGCCCGGAAGGCATTTAATTTTCCCCCCTCCACAGACACACACACACACACACATCCAACCACGCAATTCCCAACAGGGGCGGATTAATCACCTCTCATCAATATTTGTGGTGAATTTGGATTTATTATTTGTGAGAGGGATTTTGCATATAATGGATGGGGATAATCCTCTGGGGTGGGATAGAATGAGACGGTTTGAACACACTGCACCGTTAAGGGCGAATACATAAAATGTCATTAACATCGTGGACTATTGAAATTATATATTCATTGAGGAAGGAATAATGTTGGGATTAAACCCTCAAAAAATAATAAGTATTTATAATGAAATTTTGGTGACAAACAATTCATTTTTTACGATATAAATGGGTGTTTATAGATACATAAATTGTAGAAAAAATTAGCGGTTTATAAAAAAGACGCAGATTGTTAAACCTAAAAAAAAGATGAATCCGACCCAAGGGATCCCGGTTTCTTCAGGCTGAGGATGGTAATTTGGTAAACTAAAATACCTAACTATATGTATAACAGTTAATTGATCAAATATTATTATCAAATACATTGGAAAATATTGATCATACGGTCCAGAGCCAAAATCACATAAAACCATTTTTATATGGTTTCTTAGGTGCTAAAAACGATAAAGCGATCAAAAAAACGATTGGGAAAAGCATTTAAACCTGTTTTTGAACCGGTTTAAAGTCGTGAAAATGGGTAAGAAATGACCAAAACCCAGCCCAAACACATTCAATTCCATGCAAATTTGGTATCAATCGACAGCTCTAGACGAGACAAATCGATCTAGATCAGTCTCAACTCGATCCGAAGCCATATGAGCACTGGCCAACTGAGTCCCAGGGAAAAGTGAATTTTTCAGTACCAATGATCAAAACAGCAGGAAAACCAAGAAACTCATTACTAAAAAGCAATGACAAATTACTGCGCTAAAAGCCAGTGCACACTCGACTACGGCGGCCAGTAGGTGGGGCGCCGCTTGCTCACGGCCCGACATTAACCAGGCGCTCGCAACCCTTCGCTCTCTCGGGCGCCCCACTACTTGCTCCGTCTTCGCACGCTCCTTTTTGCGTGTAATTCTTTCGTTACGTTGTTCTTGAGAGTTGGGGTCGTTTCGGCCCCCACGTTTCGGCCCCAACGTTTCGGCCCCCACGTTTCGGCCCCCACGTTTCGGCCCCCACGTTTCGGCCCCCACGTTTCGGCCCCAACGTTTCGGCCCCCATTCGGCCCCGGGGTCGTTTCGACCCCCACGTTTCGGCCCCGGGGTCGTTTCGGCCCTAACGTTTCGGCCCCCACGTTTCGGCCCCGGGGTTAACAGCGTCATGACAAAATTTCACGCAAAAAGGAGCATGCGAAGACGGAGCAAGTAGTGGGGCTCCCGAGTGAGCGGAGGGTTGCGGGCGCCTGGTTAATGTCGGGCCTTCGGCCCGACATCAGGCGCGAGCAACCCGGAGCGAGCGAGCGGCGCCCCACCTACTGGCCGCCGTAGCAGGGTTGCCGCGGGTTACCCGAAACCCGTGACCCGAAACCCGGTCTTTTTGGCGATACGAAATCCGAAACCCGGTCTTTTTGGCGACCCGAAACCCGACCCGAGCTGTTTTCGGTCGACCCGACCCGAAACCCGACATTTTTACCAACCCGAAACCCGACCCGATATTTTTGCTAACCCGAAACCCGACCCGAAATTGTCTCGTCTAGAGCTGTCGATTGATACCAAATTTGCATGGAATTGAATGTGTTTGGGCTGGTTTGGTCATTTCTTACCCATTTTCACGACTTTAAACCGGTTCAAAAACAGGTTTAAAATGGTTTCCGCGCAAAAATTTTAATTGTTCTATCGTTTTTAGCACCTAAGAAACCATATAAAAATGATTTTATGCGATTTTGGCTCTGGACCGTATGATCAATATTTTCCAATACATTAAATAATATTTTTGCCATTTTCTTATCTTCCTTTGTGGGCCATTTAAATTGATTTTTGTGCTCAAATAATGTGGTGAGTTTGGTGAACAGCAAAAAAATTTATATGCAAATCACGCGATGACTTTCTCGAGCACAAAATTTGAATAAAACCCTAGGGGAAAAATAAATAAATATATATGTATGTAGACAGATATTAAAAAATTATGTGACTTTGAAACACACACTTTAACTTTCTTATTGAGAATAAATCTCTTGGTCTCCCTCCATAAGCTATCATTTAGATTTAGCTAATAAGACAAATTTTCAAATCTTCCATAAAATTGGAGAAAAAAAAAATCATTTTTATAACAAAAAAAAAATTCTCAATTTAAAGTTAATGAATTTTAGCACTTTTTGAGAAGTACTTACTGAGTTTATAATTTCTCTTTCAGCATAAAAAATGGAATCAAAATTCAAGAAGAAAATGTCATTTGAAATGAATTTTTCGTGAGAAAAATTTGAACAGCTTTTGTCATGAAATTAATTTTAATTTATTTGCGCAGCAGTTAAAATTACTCATTAAAACGTAGTAGAAATAATAAAAAACGAAAAATTTCTAAAAGAATCCCCGAAAAATTACTTGTCATGAATTTGGATAGCGAAAAAAAGCAAACAAAGCTGACCGAGCAGACAGAAAATATTTCGCAATATCTACATTTTTTAACTTCATCAGACTTAATGTATTATCTCAATTCCCTATTTTCTCTAAATAAGAGCGCACAAGGCGTCTATTTTCAATACCTCTCGAGGGGCGGGGGGGGGGGGGGAGCACACATTGGAGAGGGCGTCAAATGGAGAGGGCGCGTTATTAGAGAAATATGGTTGCGCACACCAAAAGGCGGCAGAAGTTAAAACAAATGAAGAATTTTTTTGACGCCGTTGGCCAAAGACTCAGCTGACCAGTATCGCATTTCAACAAGCAAGTGATGTGAATGAAAAAGTTCACGCCTCTTATTGAAACTCTTTTCGGGTTTTCAACTATTTCTTTTTTGATATTTAGCTAGCTTCCCAAAAGCAGTCGCCAATCCTCAACACTCCTCCATTTTCCCCCATCTCCTCATTGCTCCAAAGTCATTACGTTTTTGTAGTAAATTGTTCGGCATAAAATATACTGAAAATAACAAAAAAGATGATAATGATGACACAAATTAATCGTATTTTATTCAAAAAAATTTCCAAAAAAGAGAAATTTGCGAATTTTATATACATATCTATCAGAAAAAAAGGAAATTATTTCAAATGGGTATATAAAATAAAGTGAATATAATCAATCCACTAGTTTTTTCTGGATAATTGCATTTGATCTTATTAAAACATGAAAGTATGCATGTTTGTTTGCCTCTGTGCTTGTTCTTTCAATGGCATCCCACAAAGGCCTTTAAGCAAACATTCAAACACAAATAAACGAGCTTTCCGGAAAATTTTTTCGGGCTAAGGGATAATGTTTTCAAAAAACTCCAAAAATTGTGCAAATAAAACAAAAATTTGCACAAAAGTGGCTGGCGGAGGCGTTTTGGGCCAACAATAGAGGGACTGGGGGCGAAGATAAATTTGATCCGACTCAATCTTTTCTGTTGAAAAAATAAATAATATTTATTTTTAGAATTATTATTACGCATCCACTAACGAGAGGTGCTAATTATTGTAATAAGAAACCTTGTTCGTTTTTTTTCTGGACAATGGCAATTCGTACAATGGTAGTTTTCGTGGGTATTGTTTGATGAATTTTTAATGGGACGCAAGATTTTCGAAAATTCATAATATCGACAAGTAAAAGTATAGCATTAAAATGTTTCTTGGTGATAATTTGCGGATTTTGATTTTTATAGTATAAAAAAGCCATTTTTTGTACTGATGTTTAATCTTTGGGATTGGCGTGTGTACCCGCGCAGAAACATTCACAGCAAAAGTTTTCTCTTCTATGGACGAGTTTCTTAAGAAGGAAACCCTTTTTTATTATGAGCAAAAATATGTCACAAAAATTACAACTCGATAAAAGGCGCGCCGAAAAATTTCATCCGCAATGAATAATAGCAAAATGTGCAAATAGGAAAATTATGATTACTAAAGCCATGGTGCCATGGGAATGTAATGGTTCATTCATTGTTTATCAACCAAATGCCATTTATTGTTAAAGTAGATACAGGCATACATTAGCAAAAATTAGCACATTTTTTGAAGCTTAAGAATTTTATTCTTTGATGGAAATGAGTATAAATGTTTTTTATTTACTTTATTCGTAGTAATTTTAAACGAAAGTGACAATTAATGATCTCGACGAGGCAGGGACATGCTACCGACGACAGACTTGGGGGGGGGGGGGGTGACGACTATGGAAGGGGGAGCTTTCCATGCATGAAAAATTTCTTGTAATTAGTCACGGAAAAACAAAAAAGCACAAATAATTGGCAATGCCCATCTAAAATCAATTGTTTTTCCTAACAATTATTGGCAAAATTTAAAAAGTTGAATCCCAAATATTTAAATTCAAAAAAAAAGAATTAAAATTTGCTGGTATTCGCATGTTGAAAGTTGTCAAATTTAATTTTTTTAAGATTTGAGTGACGAAAATTTTTTTATTTTACGGGTTGGTACAATTTATGTGAGGCAGAATATTTTATTGGATGTGTGTGTAAAAGAGAAAATTGTCGAGAAAAAAAAAGAAAAACCGGTTATTTATACAAACTGAAGTGTAATTTAATTAAGGGTGGGGGGATGAGACATATTTATGGCTAAATAAAAATAAAAATCAATCGAAACTTGTTTGGCGCATCGCATCGTTTTGACTATATTTATAGATTATGTTGGCTCTTTCTTAGGGACCAATTTTGAAATTTCTATGGTCTTGATATCATACGAAAGTTCTATGCACTTAGAAGAAGCATTATAATTTATAAATGAAAAAATGGCCACTATTCAGGCTTCTTGAGGCGTGTCTCCATAATAATAATAACCTATATAACATATATATAACTGTATCGAAACAGGATATTTCATGGTACCAATTTGTCAGCATTGGTCAAGGCTAAAAATGTTATGGAATTTTTAGCATGCATCGGAAACTATTTACTTCGAAGAATTAGCATCTCAGAGATCCTATTTTTAACTTAGGAAAATTTCTCGAGTCTTGCCAATAGCGCATCGCTCCCCAATTGTCACGAACGCGATCATTATTACACCGTTTAAATGGTGACAGACTGTATGTACATATTTGTCAGAGGGCGTGGAGCGGGAGGAGGGGCGGCATTAATTTGCTGAATGTAATTAACGACGAAGGACATTCGGGGTTCTATTAGAGGAAATATTGTGGGTATTTCAAATTTTGAATTTGGGTTTTAAGGTTTCAAGCCATTGTGTCGCTCGCTGCTTTGTCTAATTATTCCTCCAAAGATAGAAAGACAATGTTTAGAGTTCGAAATGAAGAATTGGTTAAAAGTAACAAAAAGTTACAGTGCCCGAAATTGATCCGACCCGTATTAATCCATGCATAGCCAAGTTTAAAAAAAAAGTAAAATTTAGAATTTCTATTGATATTCTAAGGATTTGAATGGTGAAGTGAGGGTATTTAGTATTTACCTACCTACATATTAAAATTCCGTAATGTTGTTGGGTAGAATAATCTCTTTCGTGTCCGACGAGCACACAATCAAACACATAATTGAGTCGAGTGGGTGGGAGGGACATGGAGGGTGAGATGAAAGTGCACATCGAACTCTGTGCTGCATGGCCAATTGGCACTTTTGAATGAATTCTTTTTTTTTCATCCCCGTTTTATTTACGCCGTAAATTCACATTTAAACCATTTTTTCATTTTTTTGTCGTTAAAATTAATTTTATAGTTAAAATAATTTGTTATAGCTACAAAAATTGTTTTTGAAAAAAAATAATTTGTTGAAAATATTGAAAGTAAAAAGAATACTTAATCATTATTTCGTTTTTCGACCCATTAAAATATCCGGTTCTTTTCTGTTTTAAGACCCCCACTAAAATATTTATTTAAAATCATTACAGGGTATTTTATGGCGCTGAACACGAATCTGATTCAGATTTGTGAATTTAGGTCCCTGGACCCGAATTCGAACAGTTGGTCTTGGAACCAAAATTTTAGTCTTTTTATATTTGAAACATAATTACATGGTCGTTGATTACGAATTTAAAAAAGTGTCGGCTTCCAAGTAAGTGAATATGTCCCAATCGAGTGTATTTCACAAATCTGAGTTTAAATTCGCGACCAGCGCCATAAATTACCCAATAAATGATGTTAAATTTAAAAATTTAGGGGGGTCAAAACAGATATTTCCATTTTATTTGGAAAAAGCATTTGTTTAAATGCACTTCATTTTTCAATAAAAACAAAAAGGGAAGATTGGGGGAAGATTGGACGGATAGAAATGGATGGCTGATGGTGGTGGCCGCTGGGGAGGGGAGGCAGCAGAAAAAAAGGGACAATGAATTGAAATAAGTTGGGCGGGGGGGGGGGGGGGTCGGCGGAGCGTACCTAATTTGTTGAGATAAAATGAAACAACAAGAAAAAATGTATGCCTATTTTTTGAGGGTTTTCAAATTGTGCAAATAGAAAAAGCACCCAGAGAGGTTATTTTTTTTAACATTGTGGTACAATGGATTTTTTGAAGAAATTATGAAAACTAGGTATGGTTTATTAGGTTAGCCATTTGTATAGAGGACATATTATTTGACTGGCGCTGAAGCCATGGAAACTATTTGATAATTTAATCCGTGTAATGATTAAATTTGTTATTGTACAATGCAAATAAGTATATTACGCAAAACAATAATCTTATACTGTAAACAATTTTCGAAAATAACATAAGAATAATTTAATTAATGTATTTAAATTAAAGCATCATTTTTAGCAAAGCATTCTATGAGTGCGTGAGAAAATTAATTTATCGAGATCTAAACTTCTGAACAATATTTGTTTTTTTCTTAAAGTTCATTTCCCCATATGCAAAGTATGATGATTAATAAGTAAAGATGATTCTTTTTCTCATTCCCACTCCAAGAATCTCAAAAATTGCAATGCAACAAACAAAAATTTTGTTATAAAAAAAATATATATTTATGTTGAAAATATTTCCCTCCTCAATTAATGATAATTTTATTATTGTATTTACAGGGGTCGAGATATTTAGTTTTAAAATAAGTAATTTGGAACGAAAGATTAACGAGGGAAGGACCGATAAGAAATTGTGTGAGGCGAGTACAAATTGACAAAGTGACAGCCGCCGCCGCCAGCCGCAGTAGGGAATGGGATGAGTGATGGGGGCATAGAGAACTGAACTCAAAAAGGTGGTCAGACAGCGCCTGGCGAGAATTTGTGTAACCCTACCCTTCGGGGAAAGATATACAAGAAAAGAATATGGACAGAGAGAGAGAGAGAGAGAGAGGATAGAGTGAAGAGAAGGGATGGCTAAATAGAGAGAAAATGGAGAGAAAGAGAAAACAGAACTATTCTAAAAGAAAATGGAATTTCAATTTTCAAAGCCTTCGCCACATTGTTGCATACATACTAACTGTGATTTCTATGAATGTGATTAATGAGAAATTGACACACATAAAAATCATGGATTTTTTCGGGAGCCGGACTTTTAGACAAGGACTTTCCGGAAGTGGACCAAAAGCTTCATTTGCAGAGTTCAGCAGCAATTTGAGCTTCTTCTGGGCCACTAGAACCAGAGGACATTTGTACAGAAGTTTAGGGATTTTTGGGAACTTGTTATGAATGGCAAGGTCACTGATTTTGGGTCGAGAAAAGAAAGGACAAACAAATCATTTATTCTTTATTATTGATAAGAAAAAGCCATTATGGGTCATGAAAATTTTGTGAAAACTAAAACTAATAATCCTTTCTTACTGCTAAATAACTAGAGCTATTTGAATTCCAGTGATTTATAATAACAAAGATTAATTCATAATAAGAAGTTTAAATAAATTAATAATTTTAAGATTTTTATTTAAAAAATTCGATTTAAAAGTCCGCTGTCGAGAAAAATCCTAGCGCCAATAGGCACTAAAACTGCTTTTAATGTCGTCATTCAACTTCTTCAAAAATCACAATATCTTCCTTTATTTTTGCTTGTCCCAGGGTAGACAAATGCTGCCTCTAAAATTCCTTTTTGGATCCGAATTTTTGCTTCAATTTTTTGAGCAAATCTAATGGTACATTTAAAAGAGTATATGGGACGCTAAGATTCCATAGGACACAGTGTTCTTGAACGACAAATAAAATAAAATCAATTACAAGCAAGGAACTCGAACCCAAAACGCTAAACGGTGACAAACGCACATACTACTAGGCCACAAATTCACATCTTTATTGTTGTTGAATTCAAATCTGGATACTATAATCACAATCCACATAGATCTTTATATATACAACATTTTTAAAATTGGCACCACGCATTCTTTTGACGAATTTTTTCTTTCTGATCTTCCGTCAAATCATCTTCAATGCCAAGCATAGCACGAATTTCATTTGCATTCTTTGAGTGTAACAGTGAAGCCATCGACTGGCAGCTGTATTCGTACTGTGTGAAAGAGAAATAAAAATATATGAATAGCTAGCGAAACAGTGGGGGGGGGAGGGAATTAGACTCAAGCAATCATTTCAGTGCCGTCGGGAGCTTTTTCATCGCTTATTGTTAGCTTCTGCTTATCTATAGCCTCAAACTAAGGGCGTATCCAGCCCCCCCCCCCCGAAATGGAACAAATTTGCTTTTTCCACAGCAAAACGAAGGAAAATTTGGGAAAATTGGCCCAATTCCCCCCCCCCCCAAATTATTTTTGGATACGCCTCTGCCTTAAACATAGAGGTTCCGAATGGTACATATTGTATTTGGTTGATAAATCAAAAAATGAGGTTTCGAATTCGGTTATCAATGGAACCTGAATTTTTAAAGTGAAACCCGATTGTCTTCTCATGCCAATTAACCCCCCAAAGTAATCCTGGATACGACCCTGGGCATTATTTTGTATATGTATATAAGCATACGCACAAGCGACTTGAGGTCCAGAAAATTGCTCGCGTTTAACAGCGCTGCCAATACTTCAATTTCAATCTGAAAGAGTTTAAGATAGCTTGAAAGAGATGAATCCGAAAGATAGCCTTTACCTTAAAGAAATTCGTTTCAAATTCATCAAGAGTTAACCATTTTCGGTTGCCAGAAATTTGATCCTGTGTTATCGAAAAATTATTAATGAACGAACCAAGGAAGTTTTCATAGCAAATAATCCTTTTTATGGTCGTTTTTTAAATTTTCGGCTGGATATTGGTTAGAGCTTATGAGTTTTCTCGATTTTTTAAGCCTCGTTTTGGGGTTATCGCTTTGCTCACGTCTTTGCTCTCATCTGTCAGACATAACTTTATATGTCGGTTAAATTCGACAAATTTTTTATCATCGTAAGTCCTACGTGTTAAAAGCTATTACAGACAAAAGCCGAGATCAAAACCAATGCTTCCATTTTAGTATCAGAAATCGAGATTCTTTTAAACAACTAAAGATTGACCAAACTATTTAATGGGTCAGTAATTTATGTAAACGCGCTTATTTGTTAGTATGAGAATTTTTTTTGAAGATTTAAAGAGATGACGCCGAACCACGCAACTAAACACACAAACCATTTCGATGATAGGGTCTGGCTTGCCTGAATAAGAAATAAATCTGATTCAGCCCCGTATGCAGGAGGATGGAGGGATTTTTTTCCTGGATATAAGTTTGATCTGATTACATAAGTAATGTTATAAAAATCCATAAATTATTCTGTCTTTAAGCTCAACAAATTTTTTTTTATTACCATATAAAAATACCAATTTACAAGGATCAAGGGCGCTGGTCACGTTCACAAGGATCAAGGGCGCTGGTCACGATTTACAAGGATCAAGGGCGCTGGTCACCAAACGGCATCCATTGCGACCCATTACGAACCCCGAACACAAACAAAAAGGTACTAATGCACTTTACCCGACATAATTTTTTTTTTTTTTTTTAATTCTTGTAAAATTGTTTCCTGGGATTTTCAGCATCGCTGATTAATAATCTGGCGTTCATTTCAACCAATTTCAAACCCCGGACCCTAATTCGAACTTTTGGTCGAACATCGAAAAAGTTTTCAAAATTAATTTGCAACGCCGTCAAAATCAAATTGCAACGCCGACTAGGTTAAAATGAATGAAATTGCATGCTCGTCGTTTTCAATTACAAATGTGAATATGAATATGAAGCAAGTTTGTCATACATTTCTATCTTGATTAATTGTAATTTCAAAAATAAAAGTTCAACAAGTCGCAATAGTGAAAAATCAACGAATATCAATGTTCGCAGCGATACAATTCCAATTCCGCGACTTGAGACAAAAATTAAAAAAGACGGAGTATGTTTGTTGTACTTCGAACCTAGTCGGCGTTGCAAATTGATTTTGAAAATTTTTCGATGTTCGACCAAAAGTTCGAATTCGGGTCCGGGGTTTGAAATTGGTTGAAATGAACGCCAGATTATTAATCAGCGATGCTGAAAATCCCAGAAAACAATTTTACAAGAATTAAAACAAAAAAAAATTATGTCGGGTAAAGTGCATTAGTACCAACAAAAAGTCAAAAACCCCAAACTGCAGATTTATTGAACTAATCACACGGATAAATGGTATTTTTATATGGCAATAAAAGATTTGTGGAGCTAAACTGCAAAAAAGCCATTATTTTTGCCTAGAACTTGCCTTTTCTAATAAACGAATTTTATGGTTCGGATAAACAAACCTGTTCACTCTGTGTTGAATTTTTGTCTAAGAACTGACCTTCGTGATGCACCATCCATTCAATGATGTTTTTAAAAATGTCAACGGGAATGCTTCTCACAGGGAACACGAAATCATCCGGCAATTCGGCGGGAGAAAAATTCAAACTCTGAATATGAGGAATCGTAAAAACAAATAAAGCTATGAGAATGAAACCGGCTCAGTACCTTCAAAGTGTCTTTGAAGGTTTTGCATTGAAGAAGCAACAACACACGGACTTTGACATGCCGACCATTTTCGCACTCACATTGAACCTAAATTAAATGACATTACGAACCTTAGTCCAATGAATGGGGTACTATGCATTTTCTCTTTTCTGAAAAACAGGACATAACCAAATGTGGACCTCTTTGGTAAGCAATTTGTCAGTGACACTTTGTGAATTATTCATTTGAGGATCCACCGACGAAGTTGATGAAGAAAAACACGATGACATTGTGTTTTTGGTCTTAATTTGCGAGTCCAAATATCAGATTTAAGTCGGCAATAGTTTGGTTTGTATCCCCCCCCCTTTTTTGATCAAATTTTTTGAAGTTTAAAAGTCGTTAAATTTGTAACCACGGTTATCGAGAATTAAATAAGCAAATAAATCATTTGGGTGCCATGTAAAGTAATTTCGACACTACTAAGTAATTTCGACACTACAAATTCGACACCGAGTAATTTCGACACTGAACTGTTTTTCTTTATTTTGGACTTTTCCGACTTTTCGACACTAC
>JAKKIK010000583.1:0-27492 GCA_024500135.1 Heterodera carotae | reverse complement strand
CCCGAAATCCCGCGGGAATCCCGATCAGCTTAATCCCCGGGGAATCCCGAAATCCCGCGGGAATCCCGATCAGCTTAATCCCCGGGGAATCCCGAAATCCCGCGGGAATCCCGATCAGCTTAATCTTCGGGGAATCCCGAAATCCCGCGGGAATCCCGATCAGCTTAATCCCCGGGGAATCCCGAAATCCCGCGGAATCCCGATCAGCTTAATCCCCGGGGAATCCCGAAATCCCGCGTGAATTCCGATTAGCTTAATCCCGCGGGAACCCGCGAATCCTAATTTGTTTTAACGTCGGGGCATCCCTAAACTCAGCGGAAATCCCGTTTAGCTTAATCCCAGGAAATGCCAATTTGCTTGGAATCCCAAAATCCTGCGGGGATCCCGATTTGCTTCATCCCGTGGGAATCCCGATTTGCTTAATCCCGGTCCGCTTAATCTTCCCCTTTCATTTGCGTCTTCACTTTTTGCCCTTTTAGATGGACTAACGGACTGTGAAGACTCTGTCGAGTGTTGTGCTCATCCATCTTGCGCTTCCGATTCGCTTTGTTTGGCATTGCTTCTTTCCCCGGATGCCATTCGCCGCTTTCCGTTGTTGCCATCTTCCGCCGCCGTCGGTGGCCAAAATTCGGCACCATTTTTGCCATTCTTCGACCGAGTCAAATTCCTCTTCGATGGCGGTGAATTGTCAGTGCAGCGATACGCGGACATTCGACTTTTGGACCCAAAGTGAGTGCCAAACTAACTCGCATGGTACTCATCCGGGACCGGGCCGTACCTTTTTCGGCATCCATACCCGTTCCCCGATGGCACTCGAATCCAATTCTCTCATTAGCTAATTAATTTTTTTAATTATCTATCGCTCAATTTTTTCCCCAGGCGCGTGTCCGTTCTTCGAGGTCGCGTCTTTTCCTCAAGGGGCGGCCCCTTGACTGGCGTTCGTGTTTCGGATGCGGAAAATCCCCAGCAGGGCTTTTCGTTATCCCGCGCAGGATTGGACGCGGATGATGATAGGACGGCGGGCACTTTTGAATTGGCACTGAACGGGGGCGGACTGGTCTCTGTGCAGGTGAATCCGGGGATCGGGTCGAGGATGAGGCCCAAAGGTCGGGCGGGCGCCAGGTCGGGGAACTAAGCCTAAAATGTCCGGGTCGGGCCCAGTAGTTCTGTCTCAGGTCGCGCCGGGAAAAGAATACCAAGGAAATCCCATTTTGGCATCAATGATTGGTCTCGAACTCTTTCGACAATGGCACAACGCCAGCGGCGGCATTTTCCATGCCACGGCATTACATGATTTGGGTTTTAGTTTGTCCGACAACCATTCGGTCGTGTCCCTCTCACTTTGTATCTGCTTCCAAATCGGATCGTCAACATTGGCACAGTTTGGATGGATGCTGGGGGGCGGCTTAACAATGGACTGGCCCCAAACAATGATGGCACCACAAATGCTCGCCCAACTTTGGCACTCTCACCGGCTGCCGTCTCGCATTGTGTCGCGGCCCTATCAAATTGGCACTTTCGTCCGTCTGTCTTTGTCATCCGATCAGCGGCATCCTCCCACGCACCGTCCGCTGTGACCGATCGCTTTCCGTCACCGCACATGGCCATCGACTCGCGCATCGTCTCGGCCACCATTGACATTCCCGGCACTCGCCACTCCATTGTTTATGCCAGCAACCGTGCCGACGGCGCGCGCAGTGTTTTGCGCGTCCAATTGTTGGGCAACGAATTGCCCGCGGGGCTTTTGCGATTGGATTTAGCATTGGACATTGACGGAGTGCGCCAGGAGCGCACATTTGCGCCGAGCAAAATGCTTTGGCACGAATTTGTTTGGGACCGTCAAAACGCGTTTTGGCAACCCCAATATGGACAATGCCGGGGACAATGTAAGCAGCACATTGGTCGGGGACTGAATTGCCTAATAAATCGTTTAGGAACATTAACGAATTTCAGACCTATTGGGCAGAAAATTCCCGATGAAATTCCGGACTCATCCAGACTTTTAAAATGTAAACTCTCGGTTCATTATAGAAAATAAGAATGAATCCTATAAGTACGGCATTCCCTCTAACATACGTCCCCTCCATTTGAGCCCCCTCTCCCTTCAATTAACGTTCCTCCTAGGGGAGATTGGTTCCGGAACTGTTTTCGGCATCCCGACAATCCCTTTATTCAAATGCTGTGTTCAGTGTCCATCGGCTACCATCTGTCCAAATGTGTGCACCCCGTGTGGCACTTTGTGCCCTTTCGATTGGATGCCCATCCTTTGCCAACGACGGCATTTCCCGCTTTTCCGCCGCTTTGGTCACTCTCTGCCGTCCATCGGCTTCATCCCCTCCAGGGACTGCTCCAGCGGGGCGACCGCAGTGACAGTGCCCACCAAACATTGGCCACTTCTGACCCACCGCCACGCATTCGAACGGTTGTCGGGAGTGCCATCAAACGACGCCTTAAGGGCCAATGCGGCGGCGATGGGACGGAAGCGCCGGAGGGCGCTAATTGCGTTGGGCGCAGAGAGGAAGCGCTCGAGGCGACACTCCATCAGCCGGCGGCACTCGCGGCCGCGCCGGACAGGTCGTTGTTTGTCGGGGACGCGGAACTGATTCGTCGAATGACACCCGGGGGCGAATTTGTGGACACGTTGTTCAGGATTGAGTGAGTTGGCCAATTGATTCATGCATTTTCAGTCCCATGGATTCCCATCATTTTCAGTCCCATGGATTCCCATCATTTCCCCCATGAATTCCTATACTTTCAGTCCCATGAATTCCCATCATTTTCATTTTCAGTCCCATGGATTCCCACCATTTTCAGTCCCACGAATTTCCATTCCATGGATCTCTTACCATTTTCAGTCCCATGAATTTTCATCATTTTCAGTCCCATGGATTCCACCCATCCGTATTTCCTCGCTGTCCATCCCTTCACCAACCAATTGCACATTTCGCTGGCGCTCAAACGACAAATTGTGCGACTGGTCGATGTTGGACACCACGAGATTGTGTTGGGTTCTGATTCCCTCACATTCCCTAAGGGTATTTCTTTCTCTAATTGAAGCCCCTCCCTAAGAAGCCTCCACCTCTGTTTGAAGCCCCCTCTAATAGAATTTCCCTCCGTTTGAATTATCCCTCTAATAGATCTCTTCCTTTTGAGGCCCACTAACCTTATCCTTTTATTTATAAGCCCCGGGGACTCTATTAGAGAAATAAGATCAATTCCAAAATATTTCCTTTGTTTTTCGTTCTCATCTGAAGGCATTGCATTTGACAACAGTGCTAATTTGTTTGTGCTCGATGGAAGGAATCTGAAGAAGATTTTTCTGATCGACGAGGAGACGGCTGGCACTTCGCTGCGTTCGGCGCCCATTGTGGAGGAAATGGTGATCAGTGATCAGCGAGCGTGGCGTCCTCTGGGGGGATGTGCTCGGATGGCCCCACTGGAGGAACTGATCCTGGTGAGTGATGGGAATTGAACACCAACCGAATTCAACGGTTATTCTGATCACTCAGTGGTAGATAAATTGCCCCGTCACTGATCACTAACTGATAGACACCGCCCAAAAGACTTTATGATCAGAACCTGATCATCTTGATAGTGGTCGCCAAATTCTTCCATTTCACCCCATATCCCGATTTCTGATCATCATTGTCGTAGGAATGGCCAACGGCGCTCGCGTGGGATCCGATCAGTGCCCAACTGTTCCTTCTTGACGCGTCGTCCGCCGTTTTCCGTATTGACTTCCGCCTAAACATCGTAACGATCGTTGTCGGTACTCAAACGGGCTGTTCAAACGGTGACGACGCCAAAACACCGCCAGCGATTATTGAAGCGATTACATTTGGTGTCGAAGAGGGAAAACTCTTTTGGACAGACAAAGACCAAAAGGGAACAATTAAGCGGGTAAGAAAGAAGAAGAAGCAGTGATCGGAACTGTTTTTGGGTTAATTGCTTCAATTAGAGTTGATCCCTGACCCTTGGAGGGTACGAATGTCGGAATACGAGCCCAGAAGTCTGGCGGGACAATGTCAAGGGTCAAAGAACGTGTCAGGGTTTGAGGAAGAAGTCTAAAACAACTGGGAATCGGGTCCAAGGCTGGGTGCGGGCCGGGTCGTATGACGGGTTAGGGTTCGGGAAATCAAGTCCAAAACAACTGGGAATCGGGTTTAGGGTCCGGCAAGTCGGGTCAGGGTTCGGGGAAGGAATTCCAAAAGAGTCTCGTCTTGGACCAACCCTAGATTTTAACTATTTTGCGTTTTGTCCGCTTCATTGCCTGCCGCTCTCTTTAGGTTAAATGTTTGTCAACGGCACGAAATTACCCCCCGGGGGAAATGAGCACAATTGTTGGACCGACAACGACAGCAGAGTGCAATTGTAGTGCCAAACGGCGACAGTCAACCAAATGCCATTGCGAAAGTCCAACAACAATCGATTCAGCATCACTAATTCCAAATGCTTTGGCCGTTATGTCCTCCGGCATTTTGGCGATTGCTGATCAGGTAATCCAACGGAGGAATAAAATGAATGATCACTCGATCAGTCAGTATCTCACGCTAACGAACAATGTTAATGTGATTTATTTGCAGGGCATTGGGACCGCTGCCATTCGCCAAATTGAACAAAATCCGTTGCCCGAATTCGACGCGGTGACAAAAGTGTATCGGGTGAACAGCACGGAAACGAATGAATTGTTCGAATTTGACGCGTGGGGAAGGCACGTGAGGACATTGGAGATGAACAGCGGCATGCTGATCAGAAGGATCACTTACGAAGAAGGAAATGAAATGGTGCTGAACATTGCGGAAGAACGACAGCTGCAGGGAGAGGGACAAACGGCGACGGAGACGACGGAACTGAAAGTGATCAGAGGGCGAAGAGGAGGAGGAGGAGCATCGTCTGGCAGTAAGGGCAATGATCAGAATGTTGATCAGTGGACGATCGAAACGGCAAAGGGACAACTGCTGGTAGTGATCAGAGGGAGCACTGTTGGAGGGGATGGCAAGCACAGCGTGGTGCAACAACAGAATGTAAGCGGAATCAATTAGAATTACCGTATTTTCAAATTGAACTCCCTCGGCTTTTGTCAACGCATATAAACGGGGTGCTTTATTAGAGGGGACTTCGAGGTCCACAGGGGGGCTCTATTAAGGAGGAGAGAATTCAAATCTCAAATAGAAGGAAGAGGGGGATTCTATTCTCCAATGCCTCTGATTAGTGGCGGACCTGAAGATGGTTTAAAGTTTAAACGGGGAGGGGCTTCTATTAGAGGGGGACGGTTCTCAACTGTCCCTGGGCTGGGCAGATTAATTCGGTAAGAATTCGTGGGGATTTCTACATATTCTCCAATGCCCCTGTTTTGTGGCGAACCTGGTGGTGGTTCAAATGGAGGGCTTTTATTAGAGGGGTAGAGGTTCCCAACTATCCCTGGGCAGGGGGGGGGGATCAATTTGATAGGGGTTCCTCCCAATTTGGCTCCTCTGATTTATCCGTTGATTTGTGCCCTCTCCCACCCTAACAGATCAGCGTCAACTCTTTGGTTGATCCAATCCGATTGGAGTTCAACGACGGACTGCTTGTGTCGATGATCAGCAGCAATGGAAGTGGACAGCAACAACAACAAACCGTTTTTGCTTATGACAACGGAACGCAATTGCCAATAGCAGCCAAATTTGCGGATGGCAGTGAATTTGAGGTGATCGGACCCGAATTGGATGAAGCGAGTGTGCCGCGATGGATTACGCGGATAAAGCAAAAGAGGGGCAATGGGAGGGACGGCGGCAGCGCACTTTGGACACTGGAGCAAGACTCGGATGGCCGTCCCGTCAGATTGTTGAAGGATGACGAAGGTAATGGGGGAGGGGGAAAGAACGGGACAAAAGAGGGCACGAAACGACCCAGAACAAAACGCGGAAAAACGACCCAGGGACAAAACCACCCCGGGACCAAACGACACCAAACGAACCTACCTTGAAAAAAACTAGAAAATAGCACAATTCCGCAATTCGGACAATTGGGCCGGGGCATTTCAGCGCGGACATTTTGGGGTACTCCGGGCTGAGGAGTTCGTGTTCAACAACAAAAACTCCTCCAATTTGTTGACACAGTTGTTGAAGCGTTCCTCCCATCATCGGCACAGCATACAACATCACAACTGTATTTGCCGGCACTTTCTGCTGAATGGCGCCATCCCCAAAACAGTCAACGTCCTCTGCGTTCACGCCGCCAAAGTCGGAGGCTTCAACTTTGGCAAAGCCGCCAATTGGCACGGAGAAGGCGATGGCACAAACAACCATTGTCATCACTCCATTGGAAACGAATGAGGAGGATGGCACTAGGGACTTCAAAGTGGATTTGGAATGGTGCCACAAATCCATTTAATCCTTCCATAGTTTGTTTTCACTTTCAGTATAATGAACATGCCATGGTAGACGCTTTCGCCGCTCTATCCTATTGCTGCTGTTAAACGCGGAATGCCATGAAAATCATCGAAAATTAGAGAGATAACCGTAGGGGAGAAAAAGCGGCTTAAAGATGGTGAAGCAGCACAATGCCGTCGTCGGACAAACAACAAAAGGAGACGAAATCGCGCAAAGAGCGCACAAAGCTTAGCCGATCCGAGCTGTACTGTCGAGGTCGGACTCCTTGAAAAAGTGGACACCACCACCGACACCCTCGCGGCCACATGAACAAGTGCTACGTACTGGTCGATCTCGTCCCCCTCCCCACCAAATATAGTTGTAATTTTGTACACTTTCTCAACCTTCCCAAATGTGCCTCCCTTCCCCCAATTGCGCGGGTCAACCGAACCAAACAAACAAATAGTAATGTAAAAAATAAAGCGATAAAGGATTTGTGCTATGCAAATGTGTGGATATAATCGAGGAGTTGTAGAAAAAGCAGTCGAGCTCATGATTTTCATAGCTTCAATAAATGTAGCTTCTGAATGGCACCAAAAAAACCCCTAACCCATTAAAATAACGATGGGATACATAAACGGCACATGAAATATATTTATTCTTAAATTACACAATTACGGTGGTGGCATTATTGATATACAATGAGAACAAAGCGGCTAAAGAGAGAAACAATAAAAGAGAAAAACCGGGACAAAAGCTTAATGAAATAACTTAAAATTACTCGGAATTATATAGGGAAAAGCCAATCGCAATTACCAATTATGACAATAATAATGTCTTATTTAAAATGATACGGATTTAAGAGACTTTTTCTAGCTAAGCAATCAGAGAATTGGAATAGCCGCCACCATCGTTGGGACTCAGCTGAACAAAAAAGGAGTTAAAATAATAGTCTCATTGAATGACCGACCAAAACGGAACGACTCGAAACCGATGATTTAGTGACACGCTTTGAGGCCCAGCGAGAAATTTCCTTGCGCGGAGTGTTCAGGCTGAAAAGAATAACAAAAATAAATGAAAAAGGCGGGTTTTAACAGCCAAAAAATAAAAAATCTTACCGCGAACGTTTTGGGCGCGCTTTAACGTACGGCGACTCGCGAATTTTCTTCATCCCATGGAACACGGAATCGTCGGCATCCTCAGATTCGTCCGCGTCGAGAATGACGTTTTCGGGTGACTCAAACTGCGGCGCTGACAGCACCGTCTCTTCTGTGTCCAGGTAACGTGCCTTCTCAGTGGCGTCAGTCTGAAAGGGCAATGATTCGGGGAAAAGAATGGCACCAGATTCAAAATAGAATAAAAGTAGGCAAAACTTTTCAATTTACCGAATGGGTGGTCGCCCCAACCGGCGATGACACGATGGTCGTCAGCAGCCCACCAGAAGAACGGTCCGATTCAACGGTCGCCAAAGATTGTTGTTTCTGCGGCGGTTTGGCAAAACCAGGACTCTTAATTGCAGAAACTATTAAGAAAATAGTCCGATTCGTTTGCTTGCCTGTTCATCCGAAGTGAAAAATCCGTCTGCAGTGACATCCATCGCTCGGATGTCGTCGTTGTGTTCGTAGTCGGCCAGCATCAAATCGTCAAGATTGGCCACGTCATTCTCGTCGATGTACAAACTCTTTAGCGAGAACACCGCCGCCGTACTATGGTTGGTGATGTGTGAAAATTTGTAGAAGGTTGGCCTCGGCTTGAAGACGTAAGTGCCCTGGCAGCGCTTAAACGAAGTGGGCTCATAGTCATCCGGCGTATCTGTGAAAGAAATTATGTGAATACGGAGGTTGAAATTTCGCACTTTGAAGTTTCACTCAGTGGCCAAATTCCAGTCCCGAAATTTTTTTAGTGACGCCCCTGCTCACAATCAGCACCATCAAAAACTCCAAAATGTTAATAATTCGGTGAAAAAAATTTTCTGCTAAACTGCGTACCAAAAAATAAGAAAACGCCTTGAAACAAAACTTGAGAGTAGCTTACAGTCGTAGTAAGTGAGTTTCAAGAACGGCATGGCTCCCTCCTTAAGCGGCTTCAGCTGTTTGGTGACGATGCTGAGCTTCTTGATGGCGTGCTTCACTTGCAGTCGGAACGCTTTCTCGCCCATGTAGTCAAAGGACACAATGCAATTGCCTTTGTCACTGAACAGAAAAGTGACCATCGACTTTGAATCCAAAAATTTACTCCAGCACAGCCATCGCGTGCTGCTCGCTGTAACAGAAGTCGATTGAGAACACTTCAGTGGCCACCTGCAAACACACAAAGGAAAAGAAAGTAAATTCAAACACCCAAAAATATTGTAATAAAAATTACGTCCGGATTCTCCCGGTCTTCGTTGATCATGATGAATGCCTGCTTGACGTATTTTAGATCGATTGCCTCTTTGATGCCCTTTAACATTTCCGAGAGTTTTTGTCCCCAGCGCTTATTACCATCGAAACAGTAAATAGCGATATCTAAAAAGATCGGCTGTGTTGAGGGGTCAAAAAGACTCTCAGAGGAACGGTAACGGGCAACAAATGTGATTCGGAAAACCTAACCCAGTGATAGACTGTCTAATATCTTACTAAAGTTAACAGGCATGCCGAAACACGCAATGGGTTTGAATAAGCTGAACGGTGTTGACGAGTTGATTCCGAGAATCCTAATCCAGGAGTGGACCGACCGTCCAACACCGTACCAACAAAACATGAAAACCACAAACCTTCAAGTTTTCGACGCTTAAACACTCCCAGTGGAAGCACTCCGCGGAAGAGGAGATAATGTGCCACTGCGATGTAACTCATACGGGAGAGAAAACGGAGCTGGCCCGCATCCGAGAGATGGTCCTTCGAAAAGAGAGATTCCCATGAATTCTGACGCAAAACCTCTCTTTTCTGAAATAAAAAAGCTTTATTTGGTAAATCAAATTTAATTTACTTTAGCTTCGGGTAACAGTGGAGCCATAGATAATTGTTGAAACGAGGAAATGAATGAATGTACGTAAATAACCTGAAGAATAACATAAACATTCTAACTTACAAGATAAAGAAAGAAATGTACATGTGTAGACAGTACAGAAAGAATACAATAGAAATATTGTATTTCAACCCGGATTCGTTCTTTTAGACCGAATGAAGGTTCTATGTAGTAAATCTTACAGCGTCCCATTAGATAATTATGAGTCCCACATTATATTTACTCAAAAATGTTTGCGTTTAAATTTTTTGAGTAAGTCTATGGGATGCGTAAAAGTATTATGTAGAACTCCGAGTGAATAAATAAATCAATGGGTGATGTCGGGATTTCGACTACACAGTAATTGCGGCGGCACGTACTTCGTTTCCTCATTTTGTCAATTGCCAAAAAGAGTTGACAGCATTGATTTATGATTGAATGATCGTGATCAGAAAACCACGAGATTTTTTAACTATGTACGGCCTATGATCTGGGTTCGAACTTCTTGATTGAGCCGTTAAAGACGTGACTTTTTACTGTTGGCAAAAAACAAACATTTATTTGGCCAAATGTTTGCATCACTTTTTTTAAAATTCCAGCATTTCTCAGACCAAGGCCAGAGGTCAAGCCAGTAAAATATCCTATCCATGTTGGATCAATTCATTTTTCACTCGTTTCCCTTCCACCACACACCACCACTGCTGCGCGGATTAACCAAGCCAATTAAAACAATATAAAAACCAAAAAGATTAAAGATTTTGTTATTCATCAAGCGAAATAAATTTGTGTGTGTAACGACGAGTCAACAGAATGTAATAGTAGTGTTAACAATAAAAAGGAACGGAAGAAGAGATGACAACGAGGAAACAATCAAAAAGGCTAATCAGTCGATATCGATTGAAGACTGATCGCGTCCTCAAATGGGCGGCGCCTTGCCTTCCTTACACTCCGTTTCCCATTCTCGTCCCTCTTCCAATCACTCGTCTTCTGACCCCGCACTTCCATGGCCGCCGCCTTCCTCGTCATCCTCCTCTTCGTCTTCAAAATCGTCAAATTCGTCTTCGTCCGCCGCCTCGCCAGTGAAGAAAAGCACCGCACGGGGAATCACCTCAATGGGGAAAAAATTAGGTTCGATCAGAAACATGGATTCAAAGTACCCATCGTTTCCTCCCTCCCTGAACTAAAAAACTCATCCATGTCCTCGATTTAAAACAGAATCCCGAACGAATATTGACCACCCAATGTCCGTCCTCTTATACGTCTCCGTTACCTGATCCCGAATTATGTGTCCGAGTTCGAAGTCATCGGTGGCCTTTTGCTCGTCCGCTTCGTCCTAAGAAAGATAAGAAAATGGTCAGGTTCAATATATCAAATACCCAATTCAAGGGTTTTCAATCTATGATAGCGATGTTGGTATAAAATCTAACCGGGGTCAGGGTCGAAAAATTCTTAGAGTTTGGAGCAATAAGAGTTTACCGACCATATCTTCAGTGATGACCGTCTCCTTCGGATCGAAGAAATTGAAGAAGCTTTCATTGGACACCTGCGCGTAGGGAATGACATAATTATTTAGCGATGGAAAACCAAAAATACATGGCCCGGAAAATACTTCCTCCTCAATATCTCACCGTTTTGGTGACAAATTTGCCCGCGTGTGCTCCCTTCTTTTGCTTTTTCTTCACAATTTTTTGCGTCACATTTTTGCCCTCGTTCCAATGGATTTCACACCTAAAATTTGACCAAATGCAATAAGAAGTTTTGACCAACAAAAAGTGCTAATAATAGTTTGTGTGTTGTACCCGTAGCTCTTCACGATGTTTGACCCGTCGAAGATAAACCTAAAGGAAGCGACTAATTGTAAGTGATAATTAAAAAGCAAGAAAATGGCATAGTGGGGGGACCATGGGAGGGGCTGGAAAAAGGTCTTACGGCTTTTGAGGATCCACGTCAAGGTCCACTTCGTAGTGTTTGGTCAACACGGCGTCAGTGAAGTACGGGTTCGAGGAAAAATGAAAGTTAAGGGCAAAGCCCTAAAAATGAAGCAAATTAGCATAAACAACCCCAAAGTAAATGGACAAACTGACCGTCGGGTTCACTTCTGCGGTGATGTCCGTCAAAAACTTGAGAATAGGCTCATCGTATTCCTGAAAAAAAGATTTCCATCATTCTGAAATTCATCTCTCTCAATATGTATTACCATCCCCCCACCTACTCTCCCAAGAAAACCTTGATAGTGTCACTGATCGACGCAACCGTGTTCAAAGTACTGAACCAAAAGCCGGGAATGCCCTTCGATGGTTCGCCGCCCTCCACAGGTGCGTCATTCTCCAATTTCTAAAAAATGCGAGGTCATTGTGTGGAAAAACGAATTCACCCAATACGAGTTAGGTGCAGGTCCGTAACCAATGTTTTTTTCTCCAGCAAAGGAAAGGAAAATTTAGGGAAGTTTGCCCAATTCTCTTCCTCCATAAGAAATCTGGTACGGTTTTTGGTTGGGTCTGCCGTCCATAGGTAAACTAATCCCGACTCGTAATGAAAGCCAGATGAAATTTTGTGCTAAATGCAAACCTGCAAAGCGTCAGCTTCCATTTCATGGATCAGCGGCGGAAGGTCTTTGTCCGCAACGGGAAGCTCCTCTTCACCGTTCACAATCGCAGCGCGCTGAACAATTGGAAAAAAAATATTTAACAAACCGTTTTTTAAAGTACCTTAGCATTCACTTCATCAAACAACGGCTGGAATTTCTGCAAAAAAATAGAAGTTAACGAAAAGAAAAGGCAAAAGAAAACAGATCCGAGGACGAATTTCACTGCATTAATCAAAGAAGCTAACAATTTATTGGTTTGCACTCTTTGCTGACTTTTGTGAACTCGAGGGCCCCCTCCTAAACAACTAAATTTTTGATTTATTGTCATATCCCCGGAAGACCCCCGCACACGTACAGTGAGTGAATTTTACGGTCAGAAATATGCATAACAACAACCATTTCCCATAACAACAACCATTTCCAATTGGTGCACTTCTTTGTAGAATAAGCTTTCGATTTCCAAGCTTTCCAATTGGAGTTTCTTCAACATCCGAACGCGACGAAGCACAGGACGAGAGAGCTGAAAAGCAAAAAAAATGGAAACCTTTCGAACAAAAATGCCCAAACCTGTTTAAGATGGTCCGGAAGATCGAAGCCGTCAACACCCTCCGTGATTTCGTATCCACCGGCACGCAGCAAATCGTTCAATTTATTACCACCACCGCCATTTTTGAAATTTTCCACCATTTTGCTTTAGGTCAGTTTAAAATAACGCGTAACGGCAAAAATAATAGAAGCACCTTTCCGAAAAAAACACATTTTTAATGTCAAATTTAAAAATGTAAAATATTTAGTTTATGGAATTTTGTAATTTATAAACATGGTCACATTCTTTCTTTTAAATTACGAAATGCGCAGCAGACGAATCAATTTTTTGTGTTTTACATTTTAATGACTGTGACTGCGCGCGCCGAAGTTAATTTTGAAACATATCGCCATAAATGCGTAAATTAAAAAAGGAAACAGTGACACAAAACAATTTTAATTTTTTTTCACCAAAATAGGAAAAAACGTCGTTAAATAATAAAATAATAAATAATTACATAAGTGTCTTTCTCCTGAATAATGAGATTCATTGAAGAAAGTGAGACAACAAAGAGGAAGGAGGGGAGAAGCTCTGGTACTTATGCATTTTACTAGCCATAAAAAAAAAATTTTTTTTAAGCTCGTCTGAAATTGTTTCCATATGTTTTCAGCACGCTGATCAAGAATCTGACATCTATTTTGACCAATACCGAACCCCGGACCCGAATTCGAACAAAAGTTCGAAAATTTCTAAATTTTTTAAAAATCAATTTCGCTCAACTTTACACAAAACACAAGCGATATTTCAGAAACACGAACAAACAACCATTAGTAACCATTTTACACATTTTGAGTAAGTTAAGACGCAATTGATTCTTGAAAATTTTCGAACTTTTGTTCGAATTCGGGTCTGGGGTGTTCGGTACGGAGTCTGGTGTACGGAATTTGTTGAAATGGACGTCAGATTCTTGATCAGCGGTGCTGAAAACGTATGGAAACAATTTCACACGAACTTAATAAAAAATTGTTTTTTTTATGGCTAGTAAAGTGCATAAGTACCGAAGCTCTTTTGGGCTCGAATGGATTGAAAAAAGAGTCAACGGATGGGCACATAAACAAAGAAAAAGCATTCACTGGGAAAGAAAAGTGATCGGTGGTCATAATGTGTGTTTAATGACGATGTTGTGGGTACACTTATCCGTTTGGCCAGAAAAACATTTTAACACATATTTAAAGGCTAACGAAAACAGTATTTGCAATATTAACCCCCCCCCTCTAATTAAGCCCCTTTTTGGTGGGGAAGTGATTGAAAAATAGAGCCCCTGCTGGGGGTTTGTATGAATAACTTTTTTTATTATTGTTGAGTTAATAAAGAGAATACCGTATTTTCAATAATAAAACCAGACCCCCCTCTAATTAAGCCCCTTTTTGAGGGAGGGGGAGGAATCTTCGATTTTTTTCATCGTAGAATTAATAAAGCAATGCATCTCATGATGATGGCAGTTGATTAAGCCCCGTTTATATGTAAATGCACGCGCATGTCACAATTGTGCATTCCCAGCTTATCTTTGGCGGCACTCATCAATTAACAGACAAAGATCAACAGCACTTAATACATATTCATGTGAACAATTCAAATTGCGTTTTACATTGTCTAAAAATGCCTTAATAAATGTCTCAAATATTTTCGCTGGAAACCAAAAATTTTAATAATAACTTTCCTATTGTCCAATTTTGGCATTCTTTAATAGCTTTTTTTTAAACACTTAAAGAGCCGTCGAATGAAAACGAAATTAAGTTTTGCAGAAAAAAAATTAGATGGAAAAGTGTGGCCCAATAATTAAGAAATCGGCCGAGTTTTCTTCCTGTTCTCTGACCCAACGGATAAGTGTGTGGTACAAGGGGTAGGACCGGATTTGGATGCCCGGCTTTTTTTGGGTGGGTCCGGGATTCCGACTTTTTTTCCGATATCCGGTCCCATCCCTGCTGGTGTATACCGGGCGATGTGAATGGCGCGTAATTTTATGCATTCAATTCCATTGATTTTGTCGCCTCATTTTGCTGTCAATGGCATTATATGGACGGCATGGCCGCTGATGCTTCTCCTCCGCCGCTTCCTTTTTGGCTTGCCAAAATGGCCAAAATCAGAAAGACGACGTACAGGGCGATCAGCACGAAGCCGTGAAGTCGACGCACAAAGAACTTCTGCAGTAGAAGCAACAACAGAGTGCAGAGCAGGGACAACGCCAGGAACACGAACATGACAAGCGCCACCGGGTCGGGATCAATCTGACGACGAATGGCACAAAGATAAAGAGAGAGAGAGAGAGAGAGAGAGAGAGAGAGAGAGAGAGAGAGAAGTAGGAGCAATCTAATAGAACCCCCTGTGGAGATTAATTTCCCCTCAAGGCGTAAGGCTATTTAGGGGTGGGCTTCAAATGGAGTGGGTGGCAATCTTTTTTAAATAGTCCCTCAAGGGGAGGTCAGGGAGGGGGGAGGCGAAGGATGGTATTCAATTTGAGGATTATATTTTTAAATACTCCCTCGAGGGGGAGAGGGTGGGTGAGGAGCATGCGGGTCCTAATTTAAGTAGAATTTTAAATGAGTGGGTGGCATTTTATTTTTAAATACCCCCTTGAAGGGGTGTTCCTATTTGAGGGGGGAGGGGTTCTAAAATAGGCAGGCCACGCGAAAGACACAATAGTGAAACTCACTGTGACCACTTTGCCCTGTAATTCTGCGATCATAAATGTTGTGCCGAAGCCGACCATCAAATCTGAAAAAAACATACAAAAATGGATGCAAATGGAACATTTGTTTAACCAACTGAATAAAGGCGCTCCGATAGCCGCCGAAAAAGCCATGCGCGACATTCCCTGACGGGCGACGGTTAGATCCGCGATCAGATCGCCGATCGAATTGGCCCTTTCACAGAGAAGGGGGGGGGGGATTTGTTGACATGGATGGACAATGAAGGATATTGTTGCGCTTTATCCTTTCCGAGAGTGTCTCACAATCCAACGGGATTTGGGTAATGGTAATGCAATATGAGGGTGACTCGAGTCCGTCTTTTTTTGCATATAGACACGTTCTATACCGAACTTTCTCGTAGACTCGAGAATGACCCCGAGACTCGGGTATGAGACCCCTTAAAAAGTCGAGACTCTTTTTTTCGAGTCTACACTCCCAAACTTCATTAATATTCGCTGCGGGGGAAGGGATTTCCTTCATCACGGACCATTTGAGTCCCCGTGGTTCCTTCTTGGCAAATCCTTCCCAATATTAACTGATGTACGACTTTAACTCTTTCTTTCTTACCATGAAATTGCTGTAAGACCCAAAATTTGGTGAGGAATGCCCGAAATTGTGCCGAACATTAGCACAACATTCATCACCTTAAGGTGAGCACGTCACAAAATTATTGATTTGTACGGCATAAAAGCCTAAAAATCAACAGGGATGGGTCGGGATGCCGAAAAAAGAGTCCATAAAACGAAATCCCGGACTCAAGCCCGGATAAACTGAATCCGGGGACCCATTCCTGCAACAAACGGACCTCCGAAGCGGTGGCATAAATCCATGCAATGGATATGCCAAAGCCAATGTAAGCGGCGCATCTCTGTATGAAAAGCGAATTTTTAATTCTTTCGGAATTTTAAATTAAATTTTCGCTATGTAAACACTTTGTAGCAGGTGGGCTCTGTTTGGAGTTTGGTGGTGAAGAGTATGAACAGAGCGAGAAGAACGGACAAAAGCAAAGCCAATTCGCCCACGACAAAAGGACAAATTGGGAGTGGCACTTTGAGTACTGAATTATTGGGTACGGGGCACATTTAAATGGTTATGGCACAAATGGCACATTGAAATGTGGCACAAAAGATGAGTGGCGCCATGAAGGCGTGCACTGTCGCGATGGGCTTGGACCAGGGCTTAGAGGCGTTCGGAACGCTCAAACGGAGCAACAAAAGCGAGGGAATCTGAAAGTGGGGAAAACGATCGATGGGTGGAGACAATTCACTAAAACATTTCATAAAAAGTACCGTATTCTTTTCAAATAGAAGCCCGGGGTTTTCTATTTTCAATACCCGCTCGAAGGAATTGGTTATATCGGTTAAGAGGGCAGCAAGTATTTCACGAATACGTAAATTTCACAGACTTCGTATTTTCTCTATTGAACCACAAGGTTTTCAATGCCCTCTCAGGGGAGGGGCTTATATTAAAGGGGTGGAGTTCAATTAAAGGACAGGGAATCAGAAAAGGGGGAAGCAATGAGCGGCGGGAAGCAACTGTGCACTATATAAGGACAATTCATGATTAATAGAACCTCCGGCGGGGGTTCAATTTTCAATTTTCCTCGAATGGAGGGGGTTCTATTAAAGGTCGAAATGGGCACGGGTTCTTATTGAAAAGAACCACGAAATAGTAATGAATTTTGTCGCGCTGCGTGTCGCGTCGCACGGAACGACCACTGACTGACCTTCGCAAGCAACAATAGCCGAATGGGCCAAGCCGCGTGTCCAAATCGGTGTGTGTCCAGCGGGCACATTGCCCTGGCGGCGCGTGCCAATTCGGTGTCCCATTGCGCACCAAGCGGCGCCTCGTGGCTAATGGCGTCGCCACTGTCGGCGCCTTTGTCGGAGGAGGCAGGCGACGGCATTGGGGACAGAGTGCAGCAGGAGGTGGAGTGCGTATTGCCGTCGTCTTCGGCCGCTTCATCTCCGCTCGACTCATCCAAATCCTCCTAAAGGCATTGTTGGCAATGGGCACCAAGTACGGATATTGCATGGCGAGATCGGGACCCCGGGATTTTCCGGCTGCAATTCGACGATGGAATTAAACTGAGACCGGGATTATCCGGCCGGGATTAAACTAGGTCCGGCATTTCCCCGGAACCCCTAATAGCCTGTCCGGGATTGCCCGGTCTATGGATTTGCCGGGAACTACTATTAAGCACTTCGCGTGTCGCTCAAGAGTCTGTTTTAGAGTAGGGCGCCGACACAATATCCACCGGTGGCTAAATCCGGCACATATCAACAAAATTGCCGACAGATTTCAGCTAACACTTCGCAAGATGGCCATGCCTTCGGATTAAGCGCTTTGACTAAGGCTACCATTAAATAGTTAACCATTTTGTGTCCACAAACTTTGGCAAAGAATTTGCCGGCCTCCAAAAAATCATTTGCCGCGGGCGCTTCATCCGCCGCTTCATCTTTTTGCGAGTTGAGCCGCGTGGTGGGAATGATCAGTGCACCGGGCAACGTAATTACGCTGATCACCCGTGTTGATGTTAAGGTGGGAGGAGGAGTTTGTTGCTGCTGCTGGTGCTGAACATTGACCGATTGTGGCGTCCTGCAAATGTTGGCAAAATTAAGTCTTGCCCGGCAGTGGGAATCGAACCCAATGCCTCCGTGCCCGACCCATGGACAATCTTCCACTGAGCTACCAGCATGGCACAAACATTACGGTCACGGACAATCCGCGGATTTTCACGCCACGGACGGATACGGATTTTTTGAAATTGGTAGACACGGATCTCTCATCAGGCCATGTTCTCTCCAGCCGGGATCCGCGGATTATCCGTATATGGATAGCGGATACGGATGCAGATGGATACGGATATGAACACCACGGATATGTCCGGACATAGATTCAAAAGTTTTCTATCGGTGAGCACCCTTGGACACCAATACCGTCCTTTTAACAGATTTTATCAATCACCGCCCTCCGGCATTTTAACTGTCCAGCACAATGTACTTCCTCTAATAGAACCCCCCCTTCATTTGAACCCCTTTATAGTAGACTCCCGCCTTGAGGAAGCATTTGATACTACAGTAGATTCCAAGAGGACAGTATTCCTTACATAATAAATCCTCCGCCGCCGCCGGCGCCATTGTCCGTTGTCGTTGTCGTAATGCTTTTACGTTTGCCGCCCTTTTGGCCGCCATTCGCACCAATTGGTGCCACTTTGTTGCTGACGCCGCTCTTCGGCGGCACCAACAGTGAGAAGCGATTGATCGTTTTGCGCATGCGTCGTCGTCGTTCCAACGGTCGCATTCGCTGACGCAACAAATTGCTGCCAATCACAAAAGCGGCGTATACGAGGTAGAGCAACAAAAATGCTAATAGGAAATAGGATGATGAGATGAGAATATACCTAGTCATTTTTCCCATAATTGAGTCCCACCCCCTCAAATTGAATATATGTCAAGGTTGTTCTGGACCGACAAAAATATCGAGTCGTCGAGTCGGATTTCGGGTCGCCAAAAAGACCGAGTTTCGGGTAACCCGGACCAGCGCCTTGTTGATATATGTTATATCTGGATATAATCTCGCCCTCTCCCGCCATGTCGTAGTCCGTTCATTTGATCCGATCACTGATCATTGATCAATGGGTGATTATCGCATGGGTGCCATTGATCAGTAATCTTTGTGGGATTACCGTATGGATGCCATTGATCAGTGATCAGTGGGGGATTACCGCATGGATGCCATTGATCAGTGATCAGTGGGGGACTACGGTATAGATGCCATTGATCAGTGATCTTTGTGGGGGACTACGGTATAGATGCCATTGATCTGTAGTGGGGGTTTACCGCATGGGTGCCATTGATCAGTGATCAATGGGTGATTATCGCATGGATGCCATTGGTCAGTGATCACTGGAGGATTACCGCATGGATGCCACCACGCCATTGTGCGGCTGCTGTACGACACAAAGACGAGCAGCGCAAGTGCCAACAGATAGAAGAAAATGTCGCGCAGAATTGGTCGGCGCATCAAATGGAAGGGCCGACTGAGCGCGATGACGGCAATTACACACGTTGTGACGAACATGCCGCCGCCTGCGCAAAGTGCCAAATTCGGGATCATCAAATTTTTGGATTTACTCGTTTTTTTTAAATCCACCACCTTATAGCACTTTGTTGGTAAAGAATAAAGTGGTGGTATAAAAAGAAAAAACCCAAATTTTCGCATATTTTCGTTCATCGTAAACGGGAAAAACAGTGAGTGGATTGTAGGTGGCGGATTTAAGAAGCGACCCGGCACGGATTTGGTCGCAACGGACCGAGCAATTCGCTGATGGCCAAATCGGCGCGCGGTCGCTTGGCCGAGATGACGGAAGCGATGGAACTGAAAATGTCCGGGGCGCCGTTGCCAAATGCCATGAAAGTGACGCCGGCAATCTGAACAAAGCGGGGAGAAGGGAACGGACGGGTAACAACAAAATGAGCGCGGGATGAACTGCCCGCCGTCCGCCAACAAAACAGTACATTTTGGGAGATGCGGTGCAAGTCGACCTGAGGGGACACAAATTAGCCCTAGTTTTGGAATGGTCGGAAAAAGGGCGGGGGATAACCGTATTTCCTCTAAAAGACCCCCCCCCGTAAAATTGAACCTTACCCCCTCTATTTAACATTCTTTAATAGAACCCCCTTCCCCTTTTATGGGTATTCGAAATTGAATCCTGCTCCCTCTATTGAACATCCTTTAATAGAACTCCCCTCAAAAGATTATAAAAAATAATCCCGTGCTGGGGGGAGTCAATTAGAGGTAATACGGTATTTGTTTTTACGATAGCGGCGATATTTTTGCAGAAAAATGAGTCGGCGGTGATGCTCAGATGGAGGAAGAGGAGGATGAAGAACAGAACGGAGGAAAGCAACACGAGACAGCGGGAGACGGAAGAAGTGCCGTAGGACGAGGAGGAGCACAACGCGTACTCCGTCCACTGATCGGAGGGAATTGGGGCTAGGACTGATCAACATTGATTGAGTGATCAGTGGTGAGGGACTGATCAAAATTGACCAATTGATCAGTGCTGGGGGACTGATCAAAATTTACTGATTGATAGTGCTGGGGGACTGATCAAAATTGATCGATTGATCAGTGCTGGGGGACTGATAAAAATTGATCGATTGATCAGTGCTGGGGGACTGATAAAAATTGATTGGCTGATCAGTGGTAATTACTGATCAGAGAGATAACAATTCCCACCAACTCACATGTAGATATCCGCCTCCGTCACAAAGTTCCGAATGGTTTTGGACATAATGACAAATGGCTGATGAGGGGAGGGAAGGCACAATGACATTCCGTCCATGCGAGTGGACATACTATCCATCCATGAGATTCTTATCCCCAAGGGGATCGAAAAATTTTGTTTTAATTTGGATTCGTTTTCGACATTTTTGGGTCACTTTCCCAAAATGCCGTCCTCGAGATTTTGTTCCCGAAGAATCGGGGACGAACCATTTAATCCAAAAAAATGTTCTGTCCCCATTTTAGCTAGCTTAGTAAAGTGTGTCCCCTTTCATGGCATAAGTATGCTTGTTAGCTGACTGGAAAAGCCGAGTGTGGCAAAGTCGTCGGGTCGGCATTCGTGCCCGACCCCGGCGGCATTTGGCGATCGCATTTTGATCAATAATTCGTGCCGCCAGAGAATTATAACAAATCAAAAAATGCTCTGCAGGCTAATTGAAGGCGGCGTTGGAGGGGCACAAAAGCGTCTCCTATCAAATAGCGACAAATTATATAATTTTTGGTCCTTTAAATTTTTATCAGTGAAACAAAAATAAAAAATGCAAAAAGTTGAGGGTGGAGAATAATGAGTGAGGGCGGGAGGGATTAAAATGCGATGGAATGGCTGCTGCTTGCTTGCTGCTCCCCACCCGTCCCGATAAATTGGCAAAAATGCAAAGCCGCAACAACACACAAAAAGTCATTTAATGGGATTATCATCGGCGGATGGATTGACTATAGCAAATACCACCCACCCACCCCTCGGGGCGTAGATCAAAATTTGGCCCCGAATTTCATAACCCGGTAAAAGTTAACCTATTGAAAGCACTTTTTTTTTTGTTCGCAATGGTGCGCGATTTAATGCCGGCTCGTCGTTTTCAATTTCATTCTGCTGCCGATGTTTGCCCAGTAAAATATGTATATATGATTAGCATCCAATCGACCCCCCGGGGATCGGCCTCCCATTCGAATTGGACCAACTTTCAATTCAATTCAATTCAATTGAATTGGCTCCCAACCACACGTCGAGAACGACCCCCGAGGAGATAATGCAGAAAGTAAGCAGCAATCCGATGACATTTGAACTGTGCGTCTTCCCACCCTCCAGCAGATTCACTTTTTCCACCGCAGGCTTTTGCCCTCCACCATAACTTATTGGCCCCAAATTGCTGCCAAATGTTTGCCCAGCGCAATTCCCCCCTTTCTGTAGGGCCAAATATATGCAATTTTTATTGGCTTTAATTTTAATGACAAATGCACAAAAAAAGCTATTTACACGTGATCAGTGACAACGGGCGAATGAAATTGAAACTTCAAAATGGACAAACAAACATTGTGCAAGAAAAGGCGGAGCGATTTTTGAAGGGCCCGAGGATCAACCAACCAACGATCAACACGAAAAGCAACGCCATCCATCCCATCAATCAAAGAAAAAGGAGGAACACTTTTGTGAATGGAAAGCAACAAAATGGTGCGTATTACTGTGTTTAATATATACATATGGTATTTCTTATATTAGAGCCCCGGGGACTCTATTTCAACCTCACTCAAAAGGCAAAAAAGGGGGGGGATTCTCAGAGAGGGGCTTTATTAGAGGGATGCTTTAACACAACGAATATGATGCAAAGTTGGGCATTTGAAAATATATTTGTATATGACAAGCCACGCAATTCAAGAAAACTATAGGGAAATAGGATAAAAGCGAAATTCTTGTTGACACAGCTTATCCCTTCCCCACCAAACCCAACTCGTAAGAGAGTTTAGATTAAAAAAAAATTGTTTGAATTCCGCCGAATATACAAAATTAGGGGGTTTTTTGGGTTGCAAAATTGGCATCTTTAATCGCAGTGGGAAATTCCGCTCAATTTGTTCCGGACGCATTCCTTGAAGCTGTTCAGCCAAAACATTTGCTCAGTCGGTTGCTTCTGAAAAGGCATCCAAAATGATAAGAAACACATTACTGCATTTTTATCATCACAGTTCGGTGCAGGTGTCAGTGACCGCCCCGCCCCGGTCTATGCAGTTTTGGGTACTACATTTTGGTCGGCCTTTTTAATGGCTTGGGTATATTTTCAATTTTTTTTCCAGAAAGTCATGATAACCTGCTTTATATTCCGGAACGGACCCCCTCCCCCCCATTCTGGCCAAAAAATGGATAAGTCCCAAAAACACTGCAAGCACCCATTTTCCCATTCCCCTCAAAGAATGGGTAAGTCCATCCCCAGGCTATATGCCCTTGATGAATTACTGTGAACTGACTTTGAGCCCGCGGCTCAGTCGATCGCTCATCACAGCGATGAACTCTCGGTAGCTGAGTTTGTCGTCCGCATTTGCGTCAAATATTTTGTAGAGCACATTGACGAGGCCCTCGTCGAGCGTGAAGCCGGTGGAACATTTAACGGCACGGATGAACTCACTCTGGGACACCGGAATGTCGGCCAACGCGTACAGACGGACCGCCTTACTGTGAAGAGAGAATTCCATCATCATCAAGCAGTTCAGACAAGCAAACCATCCACCCACCCCGAATGGTTCCCAACCCCTACCGGCTACCAATTCGAATGTCGGATATACAGGGGTACGTACTACTGGCACGGGAGGGCATTGTTTGTGAAGGCTTGACAAGTGAGGCCGACCCCACAACAATTTGGTAGCCGACCTGAAATCCTCCAGATTGTTCAGAAACATGCTGAATTGTTCAAACTGTTGTAATGTTATGCCCTGGTACAAGAACGGAATTTCACACGCGAAATTTTGTTGGCGGTCTCACCTCGTCGTACTCACTGAAAACGGGCAAAATTCTTCCCATAAAAGAGAGACCGATTCCATTTTTTGGCAATTTCTACCCAAAAAAGGGCAACATAAGTGACTCTAAGCCTCACCTCCGTTCGTAGGCCCTCCGAATGTATGGCGAATGGTCCGCCGCGTGCAAAACGGAATAGCGCAGCACAAGACGGGCAAAGTCGACGGTGGAGATTCGGTGCTTGCCCCTGGCAAACTCGTGGAACTCAATTTCGATGATTTCTCGCTGGAGACGCTGGTAAAAGCTGGACAAAAATATATAATGCGCATGCTTAGAAAAAGGGCATTTCGGCACCTCCGTTTCACCCCGAGGGTTGCGTTCGGAGCCCCGTCGTTTCACCCCTAAAAAATTTCAAGACCTTTGAAATTCGTCAAACGAAAGTGTGTTTTGTCCACGTCGGCCAAACAAATGCATGGTTAAGGTCGTCTCGCGCTTTTGCATCGCTTCAGTCGCTTCGTCCTGAAAAGAACGGGCCGAAAATAAGCGAAATATTAAATTAAGATGCGTAAATTTGGGGTTGATTTTTGAAGAATGCGATAATTATTTTGTTTTTGTGTTGTTGGGCTGACCATTTTTGTTGCTGAATAAGCAGTAGCCAAATTGGCGTTGGGCGCTTTTTTTGGCGAGTCTTTTTGGAGCCGTTCAGCTTTTGAACGAGTAAATGCCAAATTCGAGGAAGAGATCAGATGTTCGAACTGGAAAACCCAATGGTGGTGGCATTCTTTCATTGGGAGATATTCCAAAAAATGGGGAGCAACAAAAGAAAACTGCACCACAAGCATAAACAAATGAATGGTAAGAAAGCACACCAAAAATAGGAATAGAAAAAGTGCGTGGGAGGAAAGTGTGCCAAAAAGTGCGTAAATGCGTTAAGTCGGCGGTTAAACGGCATAAAAAAATGGTGGAGCCGGACAAAATGCGCATGGCCTTAATTTGTGGCCATATATTTTTTTGTTGTCTGCCAATTTCTACAATTTTAAAGCTAAATTTAATTTTGTTTAATAGATTAATCGTTAGCGTCTGTTTCGAGTGCGTTTCGGGGTGTGGCCGGGAAGTGACACTTACGCCGCCGCGGTTATTTTCATCGGCGGATAAATTCCGTCGAAATAAGCCAACAAGGAACAACCGGGATGAAGAAGAAGAAGCAGTGGTAAAGGAGTCGTCATCAACAATGCTGCATTGGTTGACCTAAAAATGGTCAAAAAACGGTGCACAGAACGCAAAAAAAAAATAGAGAGGCGGAGGATAAACACCACCAAACCACCACATCAAAATAATTCAACAACCACTAACAGACAGACATCGTACTGATCAACGGACGAAACCATCGCGCCCCGCTTGGACAACGGGTGACGCCGCTGCAACAAGACAGAAGTGATCAGTAGTTGAATCTGAATGAGGAGGATGGGCAAGAGGAGGAAGCATCACGGCACGGAACAGCAATCAATATATTGGGATAGGACAGAGAATTTTAAAAAATGGAGAGAGAGGGAAAAGTGGGGAAAATTGGCGGGTCATGACAGTGAAAAAGCGCGAGAATGGTCTCGAATTGTGAGGTCAGTCTACGAGAAAAAAAACCGAAAGTAGTTTAAGAAAATAAGAAAGAAATTGAATGGAATTGGGTACTAATAATTTGAAACATTTGGGCGGCGAAAGCGCATTTGTGAAGTGCAAATAGTAAAAGATGGAAGAAACACAAACACACGGACTGACCTTGAAGAATTCATTTTTGTCAATTTGATAATTGTCGTCCTCGTCAAACATCAAAAAGGCCACATTGAATGAGTAGTGCGACTCTTAAATTTGTATTTATAACGGCAAAATGCATGAGAAATGCGTAGACTCAAAAAAATTTCCCGGCTCGCCGTTAATTTTCAAAAATTTTCACAGCGGCGCCGATCGGAACCGCGGACAAATTATCGTCCAATAATCCATTATAGTAAAACTAAAAAATTGATCGCCAAAAAATAGCTAACTTGTGAGCAAAGTGATCAAGAAGAGATATTCGGCGTAGGAAATTATGCCACTGTCGCCGAGCGCGCGGAACATTTTGTGGGTGCCCTTTCGCAGTGGCGGCGTAATCGCGAACATTTGTCGCAACTGCTGTTCACTGATAACTGTGCGAAACACACGTTCTTAACAGCATTTAAATTTTGGATAATTTTGACGAAGTAAATAAATATATAAGTGGTCGCCTCTTTCGGTTGAAGGGAAAAATTTTCAAAAACATTTTCTACAACGGAAACGGAGCACACCTCTCGGTTCGTCAAGGGTCAAAGAGTCAAGAAAATCTTGTGGCGTCATGAAAATTTCGCCATCAAATTCGACTGAAGCGAACTTTCGAAATCTGAAAAATGAAGATATTTTTTGGATTAGGGATTAGGTAGGCAATAATTTAGGGTTTTTGTAGTAAATTTCCTGAGGTATTTAGTGATTGGATAATACCAAATTTAAAGCAAAAAATATATATTTTATGTGAGTTATTTTCTACCTCTTCAATCTCCGCGGAAGTTTAACTCGCTCGTCTGAAGCGTCCTCCGCGTTGCCTTTAATTGCAGCAATTCTGGCAAGAAAGCCCAGCGGCAGAAGCATGGGTTTGCGAACAAAGAGTCTGGTGATTGGTTGTAGTCGAAATTTGCTGAACCTTCGTGCGACATTTGCGAAGGCCAACCGACGGAGTTGCGAACAAAACCATTGTTTGAAGAGCATAGGGACCAAAAGCAAATATTATCGCTTTGCATAATAATGACTGATTTTTACATTGATCGATCCCGCGTAAATCTTCAATGTATTTAAAAGCAATGCTTCAACAGAAGCAAAGTGATTAAATCGACTCTCAAAAAAAGTTATAAAATAAAATGGCGTCAGCCCTACTCGCCGAAGGACAACTCGACGAAAGACATACATATTATTAACTTTAACTTGTTCATAGTTTTAAACGCGAAGATCTTTCGAATAATACATACGAAGTTTGTAGAAAATAGCCGACAATAAGAAACTACAGACCAAAAAATTGGACCATCGGTGTCTGTGAACTGGTATATTTCAGGTCAGAATGTTCGCGCTTAAACCAATGGAAACAAATGCTGCCGATGAAAACGACGGATAGTATTGTAAATAATAAATGAGGAGAAATGAACGTACGCTCAAAGTGAGTTGTCGAATTAGTGAACTGATGCAGACAAAGTATGTACACGACGCTCCATTTTTTAGGGAAACTGCACACCTCCGGACCGCTTGAAAAAGGACATCTCCGGACCAAATTTTTTGTTGAAAAAAATCGAAAATTAGAATGGGAGCTAATATTCAAGCTAACCCTAACCGATCGAACCCAGGCATACGCAATTAATCAAAGAATGGTACCCAATTGGAGGGAAACAGCGGCGAGGGGAGGGGGGGGGGGATTCATTTATTCTACGCATATTCAATCGCATTCCAGGCAGCTCGCCTTCGTGTTCCCGTCATTGTTTGACCTGTTCACTTTTGTGCCTCTGTTGCTCAACCAGGGACTCACTCGTCCGGCACACACTCGCCTTTGTATTACTATTTTGGTGTCGTGCGTTGGGCTGACCATCATGATCAGTGGATTGGTAGTGAATATTGAGAACATGACCACGGCTAAGAATGTTACACAAACGATTGGCAAATGCAATGCTTGGTAATTTGGTTTTAGTGAATAGATTAGTTTTATCATTGATATTATAGACTGAATTCAATGAGGCAAAACTATGATTTGAGAGAAAAGTGTTTAAGTCCTTTATGTTTTTATAGTCCCTGACTGGAAACGTTGGTGGACGGGGCTGTGGTGTATATTTTGCTTGTTGAATATATATTCTATTGTATATATTAGTTGTGATAAATGCCGTGCATAAATATTGGTTATCAATTAAGGAATTCTCTGAAAAAATTCAATTGAAAGGCCATTTACGTAAAATGTGAATTTTCAAAAGCACCTTGCGCAAAATTACGTTATTCGACATTGCCGAAATGTATTCGGATTCATAATCAGCGACCCCGAAAATCCCCTTGATAAAAAAATTGCCCAAAATCTGGCATCCAAACCAGCAGGTTACCCGACCCGAACTTTGACAACCCGGAACCCGGCATTTTTGCCAACCTGAAACCCGACAAACCCTATCACAATAGTACTGAACGAACATCAATACACCAGAGGCAATATATATAAGTTTTTTGAGACGCTATTAACAACAATACAA
>JAKKIK010000582.1:0-27613 GCA_024500135.1 Heterodera carotae | reverse complement strand
AAAAAAAAAACTTTTTGCTTTCCCCCCCCCCATTTTTTGTCACCATTTTAACCCCCCCCCCCCCCCCCCCCCCCTCGCATCCCTCCCCCGTTTTTCCGTTTTCAGCAAATTCCTCCTCCCTCTCCCCCTCATCAGAGTGTCCCCCTGACGCCCCCTCCCCAAAAAAAATTCCGTCCCCTCTCCCATTATAGGGGGGAAGGGGAGAGCCACCACCGCCGGCCCTGGTGCTGATAAGGCCGTGGGCCCCCGGGGGCCAGGATGGGCCAACATTTCCCTTTGGCGCCCGCATGACTTTTGGCCACGCCACCCAACAAATCCGGACGGCCATCATCCCATCCCTGCTGGCCCCCGCCTCGTGGCGGACTGGCGGCGCGTCGGTGGCAGCCAGCCGGCTGTCAATTAGATTTGACCGTCGCTCATGTGACGTCATAGCCGAAAAAAGGGGGGGGGGGGACCTTTTTTTATTTGCACACGACGCCGAAGACAGAAGAACAAAAATCACACATCTTTATGTACACACCAGGGATGAAACCGGATGGCAAAAATGAAAGTCCGGAATCCGGAATCCGAAATTCCGGACCCCCCAAAAAAAGTCCGGAATCTGGTTTCATCCCTGGTACACACACATATATATGTGGTACGGAATGGGCCGTGTGGCCATTTTTAGGACATTTAATTTGTCACCTTTTTTTTTTGGCCCAAAATTGTGGTGCCGATTTTTTTGAAAAAAAATTTTGTCCTTTGTCCTTGACTTTTTTTTTTGGTTTTGGTTACCCGCGACATGCAATCCCTGTCAGGGATGCCCTTGGCAAAACACAAAAACCCGGCAACTTCAAAAACCCGGCACGGACCCCCAAAACCCGGCAAATGCCGGGTTGCCAGGGCAAAAGGACATCCCTGATCCCTGACGGCCCCAGACACAATGTAAAATTAAAATGCAACCATTTGAACAAGTTTTTGCAAAAATTGAAATTTCCCGTTTCCTTGTTCCGGTTAAAAACGGGGCCAAAAAAAAATTCTTTTTTTTAGAAATTCCAGGTCCTGCTTAACCCTAAAGCGGCGAGTGTCCGTCCGTACGATTGCCGAAAATAGTGCATGAAAACTGTAAACAATGTGTGTGAAATAAGCGTTAATGGAAATAGTACGGCAAAATGCCAGCTATGTATTCACGGGGAGGGTCTATTTTAAATGCGAATAATTTTGGAAGAAATTTCCATATGCCCTGGATTTCGGACCCGTGCGGAAATCTGCGGAATCCAATTACATACCATGCCTGATTGTACACATTACACACCCCATTAGGTGTAAGTAAGCCTATGCCTGATTGTGTGTGTGTGTTATGTGTGCCGTACTCGTCGTTGTGCTTTGAACATTCCCTTTGATGGTGCCGCATTATTTGCCAAATGGCCCATAATGAAAAAATAAAATTGGATGATTTTGGCACACATTCTTGGCCATGCCCAATTTTGGCACGATATTCTCACACTCATCGGCGATTCCGGTCCCCCGCGCTCCCCGCTTTTTTTCAATCTCCTCCCATACGTCATTTTGGCACCACCAAAAATGTTATCATCCGGCCTCCACTTTTCCAAAAAAGGCATTCTTCATTATTGTGTGCCCTCCTCGTCCCCACACATTTGGATGGCAACCAAAAATCTAATCCCTGGACAGTTCGTCCGAATTTATAATTTTGTCCAATTGGTCGCCAAAATTCTTTTCCCTGCACAGTTCAGTG
This sequence comes from Heterodera carotae, assembly GCA_024500135.1. Taxonomy (NCBI): domain Eukaryota; kingdom Metazoa; phylum Nematoda; class Chromadorea; order Rhabditida; family Heteroderidae; genus Heterodera; species Heterodera carotae. The sequence goes on along the minus strand of JAKKIK010000582.1, from coordinate 25,878 downwards.
CCGAATTTATAATTTTGTCCAATTCGGTACCGACAATTTTCTTCCCCGGACACTTCAGTGCCGGAAGCGCCCGCGCAATCCGCGGTCGGCTGCTGGCCAGCAAAAGTTACGGTCGGTTCGGCACAACGCCGAAGTTTTGGCACATAACTTATTTCACATACTGAACCAAAAATTCCAAAAATTTTTGGCATCATTTTTTTTTGCAAAAAACTTGATAGCTTAACGTTTGCTTGCGGGAATTTCCGAATTTTCTACTCCAAAAATAGTTGCGAAATTTACGCGCAATGTTGGAAGAAGGTAAAGTGTATAATGCCATGCCATCATCGTCCATCAAAGTGCCAAAAATGGCGCCTTCCTTCACAATGTTTCCGTGGCCAACAAATATTTTACTTCCGACTTTGGTGGATTTAAAATGCGCATTAAGCTCCCCGCTCGCAACTTTGTCATTTTTAATTCACGCCGTTTAATGTGCCAATGTTTTGGGCACTGTCCGAAATGTCGGCACATTTGCTTGTTGATTTGATGTTTAGCAAACACTTTGTTGATGACGACGACGCACATGAAATATTGGGTGCCAAAGATTATTGTAAACATTTCGCCAATCGTGTTCTGGTGCCAAATTGTATGAATTTTATTGGCACGAATGCCTAAGGCATTTTCTTCAACGAATTTGTTGGCATGAATCCCTGCGGCGTATACTTTTCGTAAATTTTTTGGCTCCACTAACCTTCCGCCGCGGTTTTTTTGACGGAAATTTGGTCAAGTTTTTTGAGCGACTCCCCAATTACTAATTTTTGCCCAATTTTCCAGTTAATTTGCCAAAGAACTTTTTTTTTTCGTTGGCACTTTTGTGTGCCATCCTTCTCCCCTGTGACAATGACGGCGGGAAGATCCGCTTCCGCTCGCTCGCCGCTTGCTACCTTCAGAGCAGCACTTTCCCATTGCCCAATTTTGTCCGGGTCGGGCACTTTTGTGTGTGTGTGTATGTGCAACTATATTTTGCGCCCGAGGGCATTAGAGGTGGCAAAAACGTTGCACTCCTTCCCCCCAGGGGGCCCATTTAAACTAATTTTGCCAATTTTATGCCTCCCTACGACGCATTGTATGCGTGCGGCACGCCGCCCAATTGAATTAGGTAGGTTAGATAGGTTAACTCTTCGGTGCGAATGGCGATGTGTGTCATCGGGTCGGGTCGGTCAGATTTCATTTGTGGCAATGGCACTTCGCCAAAACGGCACACTTACGCGCAGCAGCAGTGAACATAGCTAGCTTTTTGTCGGAAGGTTACTGTAACGGCATTTACATGTCGCCATCACACTGTGCCCACTAGCAGGTTTGAACCCGGTTGCTGCTTCGGGGGGCTAGAATGTCAGGGGTCGGGGAAATCTGAGCTCCGGGTTTCGGGGACCCAGGATATTGGGGGCTTCGGGAATTCGACGGTCCGGGATTAGGGGGCTTCGGGAATTCCGGGGCCTGGGATATGTGGGGGTTTCGGGCATTCCGGGGGTCTGGGACATTCGGGGCTTTGGGAATTCCAAGATCCGGTAAATCGGGAATTCTGTGGGTTGAGGATATAGGGGACTTCGGGATCCGGGGTCCGGGTTATCGGGGCTGAACACCTGTGTCGGGGGGGGGGTGAAGGAATAAGGGTACGACCATACAACCAATTATGCAATGTTTCATCATTGCGCATTATCCATCGCGTCATTGTCGTCGGCGTCGTCGTCGTTTTGTCACTTTTGGCACCCCCGGCGCGCTAATTGGGTGAAACGACCCAAAAACAACAAAAGTGGCACCAACCACACAGAGCAAAGCAACTACATACATATGTACACTTTGGACCTTTGCAAATGTGTGGTAATGGCACAGCAGCAAGAATTGTCCGCGCGAAAATTATTAATGAACCGATGCGCGCGGGGTCAATGTGTGCCGTAGGGGACGGATGAGAACAAGCGCGCAAAATTGGCACCAAAATTTTTGTGCCAAAATGGCGCAAAAACAAAGAAAATGTATTTTTAAACTCTTTATTAGTGTACACAATTTCATAAATTAGAAGCGATGTTTGTTTTGTATCAGAGCTGTTCGAGAGTCACGGGTCTCGGCGGTCGAGAATTTTCTAAATTTATTTGCCAATAGAATTTCGAATTGATAAAATTTCCAAAAAATTTTTAAACCCTCAACATGTCTCCACACTTTTGCCGCCAATTGCCCCTACCGAAAACGCTGGGAGTTACCGTAATTCCTAAAATAAAGCCCCCGGGGCTCTATTTTTCAACCCTCCTCAAAAGGGGGCTTTATTGGGGGGGGGCTCTACATCAAGGGGGGGGGGGCTTTAAATTAGGAATTACGATGTACTAATGCCAGAGGACGACCAAGCGGGGAGAGGAGACGAAGCTTGGGGGGGGGGGGAAGAAATTTGTCCCCATTTGCCAAAATTGGGAAAATTTTTGAGGTCAGGGTGCCTGACGTTTTCCAAGATAATGCAAGAATTTTGAGAGGGGAGAGGGTAAGATTTTTGCCTGACATTGACCAAAATGGGTCTAATTTGGGAGGGGCAAAAAATTTTTTTGTTTGCACTCTGTCACTAAGATTTACGATGGCATTTGCCAATGCCAGGGGTAAATCCTGCGCCAATGTTTCATTAAAAAAACCCAAAAACAAACAAATCTCTTCTGCCTTTGCCCTTTCGCGTTTTCCGTGTCCCCAAATCCGTCCACCATTTTTGTCCTCCCCTCGGGGGCGGAGGGTGTAATTGCATTCACCCCCGCGGTGGCGGTGCCGATGCCCTTCGTGCCGTAAACTACTTCCGCATTTTGGCTTTTATTTCCACAAATGTGCTACTGCTGTCCCACCTCTGACCGGTGGTGGTGATGTGAAGAAGAAGCCCTCGCCCTCAGCGTAAGCTGCGCTAATTCAAAAATGTCTATTTTGGCATTTTGTTTCACTTGTGCCATACTTCCCGATTCCATCCCCGCGGCGTTGGATGGATGGATGTATGCTTTTTCACACCCACACACCTTAACACCCAACCAATATGCCTTTGTGTGTACATAGTACATATCTAGGTGGTAAGCCAAAATATGGACCGATCCATATCAAAATTACAACACTTTTGGCACTTATAGGCCATTTTCGGCACATATGCCCATTTTTGGCACTTTTTGGCCATTTTTGACAATTTTAATGGCATTTGATTTTAGCTATTAGTAATGGCACTTTTTATAAATCGGCTCAAATACAGAAACAATGGAATAGTTTGGTTCCATAATTCATGATGCCATAAAGTGGCCTACGAAGTCCGTGGATCTTTCTCCAACAATTTATACGACTATTTTGGCATTTTTGTGACCATTCTGGCTTTTTTTTTGACCATTTTGGTACATTTTCTGTAACGGCTTGATGGCATGTTTTGTGAATAGACTCCAATACAGTTACAATGGGCTAATTGATGGTGCCAAAAATTCATGACGCCATAAAGCGGCCTTATAAGGGGCGACCGACCACTTTTTGTGTTTTCAAACACTGACAGCCGAATGCATGACCAAAGTTTTACCAATTGCCGACAAAGGAAAAAGTGTTGGCCATTTTTATGTTTAATGGTTCCGGCAAAATTTAATAAATTGAATTCGTCTAAAATTAGGGGGAGCACAGAATGTGGTGTCTTCGTCATGTCCTCCACTGCTGCTGCTGCTGCTGCTGCTGCTGGGGGGGTTATTCGTCGGTGGTGGCCCCGCCCCTTTTGCCCCGCGGGGAAAGAGCGAAAAGAGAGAGAGAGAGAGAGAGAGAAGAGAGCGGAAGGGAGGCGGGAAGGGCAACCCCTGCGGGGCCGCAAAGGTATTTAAAGGTGGAGTTCGCGCGCTCAACCTCATTATTCCCTCTCCCACCACATCCCCATTCTCCTTTATTCATCACATTGGCGCCGAAAGGGACACCGGGGGGGATTTCATTGCTCAGTCAGTCTCATTTAGCTGCTGGCCTCTTGCGGAGCCCATAAATGGAGGGGGGGGGGGGAGGATACAACGCTGCCGGGGACAAAGAAGTACTTATATTACCCCCCCCCCCCCTCCCCCATGGCACTATTTAATTATCTATGCAAATTTAACTTTCAAAATGTGCCACACTGATAAAATATTCACAGTGTGCATACATACACTCTGTTGCGCAACGAAGCGATCAAATCGGGGTGATCGGGTTCGAAAATATGGAAACTTGATCAGTACGGTATGGCATTTGGGTTGCTCAATGAATCCGGGCGATCAAAACCTGTGATCAGGCTTTGAAGAGCATCAAACTTAACGGGTGGGCGAGAATTTTGGCACAATGCTTGATCTTCACATCGCTTGCGCATCCATGCCATCGCTCGTAATCGAATTTAAATTAAAATCGGACAAAGATGATGCAATTTATCATGACTCCCTCCCTCTCCACCCCCAATTTCCGCCCTTCCGCCCCTTTTTTTTTTTTTCTTGGCCCTCTGCTTCCTCCTGCAATTTTTCCTTCCTTTTCCCCCATTTATTCCCCCTATTGCCCCCCCCCCCAACATATGCAAAATTGGCACTCGGCCAGCAGCCTTTTTTTTGCGGTTTCGCTGGAGGGCCCCAAAAACAAAGGCATTCTTTGGTCTTTGGAGTGTCAGTCAGTCAAACAGCAGCAGCCTTTTTTCTTTCCTTCCATTTTTGGGCGCACAAAATTTTAGTGCCCCTTCGAGAGTTATTCATTTTCTTTTCTCTTCCATTTGGCGGCAGTATTTTGTAACAATTTAATTAATTAATTAATTAGTCAGTCGAAGGATGAGAGCCGCCCTGCGGCGTCAGATGATTTTTAGTCGCCCCATGCCCCGCGCCATTCCCTCGGGTGCCCTCCTCCCTCTCCTTGCCGCCCACCTGCTGCTGCAGAACAAACCCATGAAATGTATTAAAGCCAAAATTGTGGGGTGGTAGGGTTTTAAAAGAGGTACATGAAATTGTGTCCCCGCTGGGCAAAAGTGACCAATTTTAATGAATTTTTTCAAAGGCAAAAGTGACCAATTTTTTTTTTTGAATTTTTCGCAAATTACCTATCTAACCCAGTTTTTTTCCAGAAAACACAATCGCTAAAATTTTCAAAAAATCTCAACAAACAAAAATCGGGCTAACAACAGAAAATGACATCATCAATGTTCACCACCACCACCACACCACGCAGTTTCAACATTGTCGAGCAGTACAACAATGAAAGCAACATGGACAACAACACTGTTGCTGTTGCGCAGACGAGGCAAACAGAAGCAGCAGCAGCAGCAGTAACAGATGCTGTTGTGCCACAACCACAAAATGCTGCCGTCACAACAGCGACAACAACCACATTGACAAGCAGTAACAGCATCAGCAACAGCAGTTGTACCAGCAGTGGCATTGTTGTTGTTGCGACACGGCACCACAATGACCAGCAACAACAACAACAACAACAACGGCGGCGGCACGAGCAGCACCAGCTGCAACACTGTCGAATGGGGGGCCAACAGTCGCAGACGACGACGACGACAATTGCGACAGCTGCTTCTGCGTCATTGCGTCGCAGTTGCGCCGCACTGATTATTGCGTTCATTGTGTGCGCACAGTTGTCGACAGTTGCTGGCCTGACCTGCTACGAGACTGTCAACGTAAGTGTTTGTTTGTTTGTTTGTGCCAATGGTGGTACAACAGGTGGCCCCTTTGATCAAATTTGCCGATTGGCACCCCCGATACATATGCTAACGGGCGGGTGCCAAATTTTGGGTGGACACAATTTTTGGGGTGGATTTACGCCCAAGAGTTAAGCCTTAAGCCCCTCGACTCTGCGGGGGTATGCTGTGGGAGTGAAGCCGGGGTCGGGTACTGGCGATGCCGGGGCTTACGAGTATCCGGACAAAATGTCATCATTCCTTTAGGTACGCCATAATTAATTAAGTAGGTAAGCACCCACCACCCCCAGGGCGTTAATTAATTAAACGACATTTCTAATTTGGTGTAATTCCATTTTGGTATGACGCGAGTGGCACCGGCACAAAAATGCGGACAAAATGGGGGTACCAGTAGGGACCTCTAGGGGGGGGGGGACGTAATTGCGGAAGTATGGCCATCCAATAATGGAGGGGAAATGGTTTTGAATTGTTGGCACCAAAAAATGCCCCCCCCTTTTTTCTTTGTCTCGCCCGGATTAGTCGCTTTTTCCCATTAAAATGTACTCAAATACTTGGTAATGCTACTATCCTTATGTCTAAAATATGGCGGAGCAGCAATATTTTAAATGGCTTTTTTTCGCGCGCAAATTTTTTTGTTTCGTGCCAAAAAAAAATTATAAATTTTTCCATCCATAGGGCAAGACGACAATTGTGCAAAATGACGATTGGACATACTGCGCCCTGGTGCCGGCAACCATTGTGGGCAACGAGTTGGTCAACGGCAGCCAGTTCGGGCTTGGCCCCGAAAACGACATGATGGCGGCGTACAACACCGCGTTTGCCATGTCGGCGGACGAATACCGGATTCTGACCGTATGCATATACGAGGTGAGCAGGCGGAACGCTACTATTAGAGGACACACTGATCACTCGGTCTGATCACTCATCTCACAGTGTTGGCTGGACATATGTGATCAGGCACCGCCGGGTTTTTTGTATTGGTCTGATCACCACCACTCAGTGGTGGGTTGGGAGTGATCAGGTGCCAGGTTGTGTTTCGGTCTGATCACCACCACGAAGTGATGGGAGGAGGTGATCAGGCGCTGGGTTGTATTAACGGTCTGATCAGCAACTAAATGATGGAGGTGATCAGGCGCTAGGTTGTAATCTCGTTTGATCACCCAGGCCCTCAGGTACTGTGATCAGAAATAGCCGACCCTTGGGTGTCCTTTGATCATTATGAAAAAATGTCACGAAATTTAATAATCCCATGCGTGGCAGATGGTTGTATAAGAAGTTGGTGCGCAATTGTTTCCATATATTTGGCGTTGAAATTCAATTAGGCCCATAAAAGGAAAATGTGCCATGCCAATTAATTGGGTAGAAAGTGCTGTGCTTATTTTGTTGCCAAAATTGTCAAACTAATTTAATATCAAATATGATACCCATATATTTCACACCCTGCATTTATTGGTTATATGTATGAGTGGGGGCATCAGGGATGTGGTCGGATGCCGAAAAAAAGCGAAATCCGGCATTCCGGACTCCAAAAAAGTCCGGAATTCGGGCCATATCCCTGCTGGTTTGCACAAATCCGCGGAATTCGGTCATATCACTGGTTGGCACATATTCCCGGAATTCGGGCCATATCCCTGCTGGTTGGCACATATTCCCGGAATTCGGGCCATATCCCTGCTGGTTGGCACATATTCCCGGAATTCGGGCCATATCCCTGCTGATTGGCACATATCCTCCTCTAATCCCCGCAGCGGATACATATCCCCTGTCCTCGTTATCAGAGTTTTATCAATCATTTTCATTTTGTAATTAGCAAATTATTTTTGCAAAATTGCAGCGCTACGACTTCAGCCGCTTCATGACAATAAAGCCGGATCTGGCGGTGGAGTTTGCGTTCCGGTGCGTGTGCAACTACGACTTGTGCAACAGTGAGCCGACATTCTCCGCCTATTTGTCCGCCATCAAATCGGAGAGTTTTGCCCGAAGATGAAGCGGATATGGAAAGATAGATGAAGCATGAAATGGGATGGGATGAATCAGCCGAAGGGCACACACGCAAATCCCTCGCACGGACGACGACGACGGATTTCTTAAAGCTACAATAGCGCCAGCCAGCAGCCACCATTAGCACATATCCGCTAATTTATCCCCACACTTTTTTTTTGTAGCGTAAATCTTCCCCAAATCCTTGAGATTTCGTTGTTTTGGCACCGGCAGAGGATTAGTGTCCGCTTAAATCTATCCCCCCTCCCCCCAATAAAAATTGTGTGCCCTCTCGCTAGCGCCATCATGTTGCTTTAATCTTCTTACACACAGCTACCGTATTATCTCTAATAAAGCCCCCGGGGTTTCTTTTGGAGGGGCTTCAACTGGAGGGTGGGGTTCTATTAGAGTAAAAATACATTACGGTAGTTTGTGTTTTCACATGTTCACCGTATTCCTCCTCTCCCAACACAGCCTTTCGGGCACACACATTTCATAATATAAAACATTGTTTCAGAATGGCGCCGATTGTCCCTCCCAAAAAAAATTCCATCCCATTTTGCTTAAATCCACAGATCTCATAAATCTATCATCATTGTCCAATCCTCTTCCACCTTACAATTTTGTATTACCTACACATATTGTTGTTTTCATAGCTTTTTTGATGATTGATATTTGATTGAGTTTCGTTTTTGTCATCATTTCCCATCACTGTCTACTCACTCTCTCTCTCGCGTTGTGTGCCGCGTTGCGAATTTCGGCATTTTAATTTTTTTACCTTTTTCATAAAGTTGGCATAAACATATTTTCTCTATTCAACACAAATACTCACTCAAATGGAGGCGGGAGGGATTCAATTATAGGGGGGGGGGTCAGATGTAAAAAATGCGGTTAGCTCCGGTCCAGCAACTACGGTTAGCTCTGAATGCACCGATTGCGAAACCCGATATCCGGTTTCCCGACCACCGAGATTTTTTGCTGGAAGGCCTCTTTCTCAAAATGCCATCCCCGACATTGCCGCCCCCCGTTCCCCGACATTTACGTCCCCGAAAAACGGGGAAGGGAGGCTTAATGTGTTGTGTGTGTGTGTGTGTTGCGCATTGTTAATTTGGAGATGATAAATTTGCACTAGGGGATTATTAAAATTGTGCGCGCGCTAAAAACAAAGGGCGCCGGCGGCGGCACGGGCATGTGGTGGCACATTGCGCATAAAATATCCTTGGTCGTCCGCCCGTGTGCCTGTGCGCCTCGTTTCCGTTGGATGGATGTGGCACAAAAATATTGGTTGAAATTTTAATTTGCATTGAAAGAATTAGTGGCATGCCCCCGGGGGATGGCTTCTTTCATCCCAACACACTAATCCGATTACAGTCATGACATTTGAACCAGAAATGTGATTTTTTAAAAAAGAAAAAAATGCGGTGGCGGCTATGAGTTTTGTGGGTTTTGTTCGACGGATTTGTTGGGAATAAAAAGTAACTTAAATGACATCATGGTTTACATTTTTGACCAGGGATGCCATTGAACTCAAAAACCGTTGCAAAAATTTTCAAAAACCGGACAAAAACCTGGCGCGGACCCACAAAATCTGCCCGTTTTCCAGGGTAAAATGGCATCCCTGATTCGACCAAGATTTATCGTGATTGGACCGCCGCCGTATTAGTCTGATCGCCTTCGGTTGACCACATGAAGGATGGACAGCTTAATCCGCGCTGATCGGTAAATGTTCACAAAATGGTCAAACCGCCTTACAATGTAGAGACTCAATCTTTGGAGAGAAATAATAAATATAAAACAACTTAAATGTTTGATCAGTCTGCATAATTGAAGACACCGTCGTCTGTGTTTGATCAATCCAATGAATTTTTACATACCCTAAGTATAACATGGACATACTTATCTGATCGGCTGCTTGTCCGAAGGTCGAGAGTATGGATAGAGCCTTTAGCCGTCCTGCTTTAGAGTTAACTGATCCGTCGACCAATGATCAAAGCGAGATTTCACAGGAAATCTTGTTCGCAATACTGCACTTTAGCCAAACTAGGATACAGGACTTGCAGGATTAAAACTTTGAATTCAATCCTGCAAGATATTGAATTTTTCAAATTTTGCAACAGGATGTTCCGAAATTTGAAAAAAAAACAACTTTTGCAGGATTGGATCCGCGGTTAATCCTGCAAATCCTGGTTTGGCTAAAGTGCATATCAAAATAAAAATCCGGAATCCGGTTACATAGAGTGGTTGGATAACCCTCTGCTGTTTTTGAATCTTCACGCACTTTTATCGCGACCCAATCAAATAAATTGGCAAGTGTTTTGGATTGTTTTGAACAAAATTCATAGGGTGAATAGTAGGAAAAACAACTTTTTTTTTTGCATTTGCTTATAAAAGTTGGGACTTTTATTTACATGTTTTTACATATTTCGGGATTTTTCTACATATTACATATGTACATATATTTTTATACATATTTCGGGTTTTTTGGTAAATATTTTCAGTCTTTTGGGAAAATTGCTTAACAAAAATGCAATAAAATTGAAAAATGCACCGCTAGGAATCGTTTTTTCAATTTTTAAAAAATGCACTCCTAAAAATCGAGTTAAAATTTTTTTAATTAAATTCAATGTATTTTTCGAATTTTTGCCTGTAAAAATTAAAAAAACTGCAAATATTGAAAAAAAAAATTTTTTTTAATTTGCACCCGTAATTTTCGAGTTTTTTCTACATATTCGGTACATATTTTCAGGTTTTTCAACATATTTCATACATATTTCGGCATTTTTTAATACATATTTATTTACATATTTTGCGATTTTTCTTACATATAAATCCCATCCCTAGTCATCATCCATCATCAAGCCGCTCATCATGTTAATTTAAATGTCGCATCGGAATGCCAACCATTAAAAATATTTTCAATTGGGGCTTAGCGTAGGTGGGTGGCGGTAGTGCCCTTTTGATGCCTCCGGCAAAAGCAGCGGATGAAGCCCCCCCCCCCCCCCGCCCCCCAAGAGTTGCAAGTTTTATTGGGCTGTTTTGAACCAAATTCATAAGGTCAATCATCATCATCCATTATCAAGCCGCTCATCATGTTAATTTAAATGTTGCATCGGAATGCCAATCATTTGAAATTTGGCGGCAGTGCCCTTTTGATGCTTCCGGCAAAAGCAGCGGATGAAGCCCCCCCCCCCCCCCAAGAGTTCAAAGTATGCAGCAGCGGATATTGTGTGTTCATCTCCCATGCGATTTCGCGAATATCGAAAATGAAAGAGTCCGAAATCCGGTTACACGGGAGTGGGTGGGTGGATAACCCTAATCTTCATGCACTTTTACAGCGATCTAATCAAATAAATTGGCAAATGTTTTGGGCGCTATTTTGAATTCTTTCCCCTACGATTTCGCAACAATCAGCAGTTCATTTGCTAAATTAGCTGCACAGCAGCCGCCGATGATGGCACATGCGCGTGCCACTCATTCCTTGCGCGGTGCCAATGCCATTGGGACGGTTATTTTGTTGTGTTGGCGTTGTTGTTGTTTTGGCGCCAATTCAAATCCGCGCTCACTTTCGCGCATTTAATTGGGTACAAAAAAAAGCGACGAATATTTAATTTGGCAAAATGGGCACCCCGCTGCCCGTCACATATTCTCGAATGTTCCCAAATGGCAAAAATAAGAGATTATACCACTAATTAGTTAATTCCCATGTCTCTCGACTTGCCGAAAACGGTGTGCCAATTTTGGCGAAAAAATGTATCGTCGGATTTTTGCCGACGTTCCCCCGTCCCCTAAGCTAGCAAAACATGTGCCGATTTGTCGTGTTTTTGTGACGAATTTGATGGAAATTCCAAAAAGCTTTACGCAAATACAGTATTTTGTCACCGCTGCTGGGGTCCTTTCTATTTTTCATTACCCGTCGACCGAGGGGGGGGGGCTCAATTAGAGGGGGGCAAAGGCTTATTTTTATAGACTAAAAATTAACGAAAATTTACGTGTTTGTGTTTTTGGATTTGAAAATTTATTTATTTTTTCGGTACTTTTCAGTTATGCTACACCCCCTAGGTTTTTTATTTTTATTTTTTTTTCTAATATCATTTTTAGTGCTTACTACGAATCCGTTATTAATTTTTCAATCCTACGTTATTTGCGTGAGGTACGATTAATACCGTATTCGTATTCAGCACTAAAATTACATTTGAAAAAAAATAAAAAAAACAGGGGGTGAAGCATAGAGACCGAGCAAGACCGGATCCGGTACAAGATTTAACAGATCCGGTAGTCCGGTCTTGTGATTTTTGGAAAAAACAAGATTACCAAGAATATAAGATTAACAAGATTGAAAACGACCGGATCCGGAATTTTGGTGATTTGAAAATCTTCCAATCCGGTCCGGTCCGGCCATTTTGACCAAACAAGATTACGATCCCGGCAAAATTTGAAAATTCCTTAACAAAAATGCAATAAAAAATGAAAATTCCACCCCTAAAAATAGGAGATTTTTCGAAGCGAATATTTACCAAATTTTCCTTAAAATTCCACTATTTTTCAAAATTTAGAGCCTGAAACAATCCCTTAAATCACATCTCATCTATGTGCAAAAAATTATAGAACATGAAGTTAGAATTTTTCGTTTTTTATCCTCTTTTTTTGAAAATTAGCCAATCCGGAATCTTGGTACCGGATCTTGGTCTCAAAAAAACAAGATTAACAAGATTGAAAACGACCGGATCCGGAATCTTGGTGTTTTTGAATTTTCCGATCCGGTCCGGTGAATTTGAAAATCTCGGTCTCTAATAACAGAAAAGTACCATTTTTTCATTTCGTCCCCGTTTTTTTTCGTCACAGATTTTGTCCAGGGTACCGGTGCCCGGAATAACATGCCCGGCCGGTGCCATATATTTTAAAATCCCTGTCCAGAATTTATGAAAATTTCTGCTTGCATTAATATATACGTACAAATCTGTCTATCCATCGATGTATGTGCAAACCATCTACGTCAAATTTTTGTTTGTTTGTTTTTTGCGCCATATTTAGACGCAAAAAAGTGCCGTCGGCGACGGGGCGCGTGCCCTTTTGCGATGGCACAATTGAATGCCAAAATAGTTGTGGCACACACCGCTGCCCCGCCACCACCACCACCATCGACCGAACATCAAAACACAACGTACGGCAATAGTGTCTACCTAATTATTCCGTCCCCGCTAGCCATATATGTAAATCCACCACAAAAAATTGGCTTAACGAAATGAATGAAAAGAGCAGCGCCGGCGGCGACATCCGCCGGCGGATTGTGCCCGTTTTTTTCCAGGGCACGCGCGCGAAAAATTCATATTTTCAAAATTGGACACTGACTGAGTTGAGGAGGGCTACGATAGTCGTCGTTGGTGACAAAGATCACAAATGTGTTTGTTATTGTATTATGTATTATTGTCTTTGAGAAGCGAGGGGGGGGGGGCTAATTCCTCGTGATTTTTGGCATTGGGGCGGGGGCGGCATTGGCACCATTTTTTAGCTAGCTAATTCAATTAGGCAGATGAAATGGAAGGGTGCACAACCACCAACCGACCCCAACCACCTGCTGCTATTATAGTTCGGAATTGTGAGAGTAATGATCAGAAATGGAAGAGCTAAAAATGTGAGTGATCAGAGCGAAAAAAACTGCCAATTCTGAAAAAGAGAAAGTGATCAGTGCAGTAAAGAGATGTAAAGTGGTAAGAGCATTATTAGTAAACAGAATTTGAATGATCAATGCTTAAATTAAAACTCGAACTAAAATCTAAAACGATCAGAATTAAGTGATCCATGCTCAAAACAAAATTCTTATCAAAACCTAAAGTGATCAAATGATAAGAATTGAGCGGTCAATGCTAAATTCGGTTCAAAGTCTCAGGTGATAAGAAATGAGCGGTCAATGCTAAATTCGGTTCAAAGTCTCAGGTGATCACTGATCAGAAATGAGCGATCAATTTTAAATTCGGACCAAGATCTCAGCAACTGATCAGCATAATTGAATGAATGACTAAGCCATTGGCCAAAGCTCTAAAATTTGCCTTTTTTTTGGATTTTGCTTTTTTGGCCATATCTTTTTTGGTGCTTTGCCGTATCAATTGGCCCCTTTGCCTGATGAAGGTGTAACTTCAGCCTGTTCCAAATAAAAATTTGTAAAATTTTGTTGACAACAAAAAAAACAACAAATTACACCCTAAAAAAATTGGTAAACGCCGAAACGACCTTCGACGGACCGGGTAACCTTCCACCATATTGCTGATTTGATTTTTCAAAATTATTTTTGGTTAGCACAGATGGAGAACCAAAGGGTTGTCGCATATCGAAATTATAAATTTTCCAAAAAAAAAACAACATTTTTATAATAAAAAATCCTCCTAAAGAGGTTCATTTTATATTTTCCAAACATCACAATGTAACACCACAATTTTCACGTGCGCACCAGCATCACACACGTGTTGTTTATTTACTATTAACATAAAGCGGAACTTAGCAAATAAATAATAAATAAATTAAGCCCCCCCCCTGAAATAGAGCCGCCCACCCTTGAACAAAGCCTCACTTTAATAGAGGGCCTCCCTTTTGCGAGTTGGAAAGTCTGAACTTGACAAATAGATCCCCCTGGAAGTGGGCTTTTTTAGGTAAAAATTTTTTCAAAATCCAAAAATAGCTAAGAAAATTGTCGTTTTTTTATACCAATTTAAAACTTAAAAAAACCCAATATTTTTCGTGGCATACGCTCGAAATTTCCGAGTAATTTGTGGAGGACGACGGACGGACGGCACATGCGCAATCGGGCACCAAAACGGAAACAATTTTTGGGGATTAATTGTCGTGTCGTTTGTCGTCGTTGTACCCCCAAAGAGGGGTTAATGAATGAATTGTAATGAACATAAAATGCCAAAAGTTCAGCGTGAATGCCGTGCCCATAAAAGGAGGAAGGAAATCCGTCACAGCAAAAAATTGATGACGGATTGACGCGACAGACCGTCGCCAGTGACAAAGGACCGACGCAAAAATGTGCCATAATGTCAATGGCGCCAATTTGGGTGTCATTAATGCTTTTGTAAAGAGCCAAAAAAGAAAATGAAACCCGCAAGAGGAGGGGAAACGCTGTCAACAGACCACCAAATTGACACACTTTTGACGACATACGATGGAAGGGTGACAAAGTGCCGACGGGAAAAATGCCATTGCAAATTTAGGGGGTCAAAAATTATTGAAAATATATAATGTGCCAAAATTAAGCGAAAATCAGGAGGAGGGGGGGGGGTGACTCTATTTATCAATTGGTCTCATGTCAGGTGGAGGGAGATTTTGTTAGCGTAGAAAAAATTGTTTTAATGGGTACGTTTTTATCAAATAGAACCCCCGGGTGTTTCTTTTTAAATAACCCCTCAAGAGGGAGGGGGTTCAATTAGAAGTGAGGGTTACGGGGGGTTATTAGAGGGAGTTACAGTAATAAAAACAATTTTAAAAAAATATGAAAATAATTTTATTGGCAACCTTTTAAACAGTAAAATTAGATCTATCTAATTGTGTATTCCTCTAATAGAATACTCCTCCATTTGAAAGCCCCCCCCCCATAATAGAGTCTCTCCCCTAGAAAAGTTCGCCTTGTCGAAGTTTTTTAGTTTGACCAATTCTTATGACATTGATTCTAATCGAAGGGAGCTTCTTCTTGTTTTACAAATCCGAACCCCGTACTGAATTCGAGCAAAAAGTCGAAAATCTCGAAAGGCGTACGAGTAGTCTCTCTCGGTCTTAGTTTTGGCCAACTTTTTACAAATTTACTGATTTGAGCAAAATGTTTGTACACGTTGCTATCCAGGGTCTGATCCTATAATTGTGAACAAACCCCGACCCGAATTCGTATCCACCAATGTTAGAAAATCGGGCCTGAGGTTCTGAATTCGACGAAACTAAATGGATGCCGGACGCTTACCAAAGTGTGGCAGATTATACGTCTCCATCCGGCATTTCGACTTTTGGACTATTCGATCGTTGGCTGATCTCTGGTCCATTTTGTTTTAATTGCCTTAAAAGGCCAATTAAATGTTCAATAATTGTGCCGACTGACTGTGAGTGCGTATGAATTGGCATTTAATTTCATTGCACAAACAAATGCAACAAAATGACAGAAACCCTCAAAAAAAAAATTAATATTATATGTAATAATTAATAATTGTGCCGGGGGGCAAATGGAAAAATTTAATTTTCCACTTGCCATTTAATTTAATTTGACAATAAATGAAAATATTAGCTAGCATATTGAAGGGCAGCAACAATTACTGTGGAAATGGCACAACGCCATGGCGTTTAATTTGAAGAGATTTGTGCCAATAAATTGGGGTGCAAAGAACACGAAAACCAAACAAAAAAAATTGTACGTAAGCAACAATATTAAAATAATTATTATAGAGATTGGACAACCGGATTAACCAATTAATTGACCATTTTATTGAAAAAGAAATCTTTACGGCAAATGAATGCAAAAATGGAAAAAATAGATTGATTTTGAGATCGTGAAAGCGATTGGAATCGGTCTGAGTGATCGCGAAATTGTCCAGAAAAGTTGCGAAATGAATGAAAACTTTTAAATCTGCAAAGTTCAGATAAAAATTTAATTTTAAAATATAAAGGGAATTTTGATTGAATGAAAAATAATTAAAATTTTATTTAATGCAATCATTTGGTTCATTTAACAATTTTTATTTTTGTTTTTTGGAGTAAAATTGTTAATTGCATTGTTCCGTTCTCTGTGCCTTTCATGTGCCCCTCCATGGAGTGCCAAAAAGAGCAAAAATGCGCTGGAAATTTGGTGCCAATAATCCCTGCACCATGTGATCGTCAATGTTGGCACCAGCATCCTATAAAATAGGAGAATGGATGTTTAATGATCAACTTGATCAGAAGAACGGCTGCCCGACAATCGGACAGTGACAATTGAACACTACTGGACAATACGACGACAATGGACAATCCGCTTAAGTGAAAACAATTGAACACATAAATGGTCAGTCCTAGTGTAGACAATCCATCCAAGTGTGTCTTTTTCACTGTCGTCGTATTGTCCACTGTACATTTGTCTGTTGTTTGATTGTTTGGTCGACAATTGGAGGGGAGGCACTATTCTCAGTATTCCCCCAGGGTGGGTTCTATTTGAGGTTGGGGCTCAATTGGAAAATTAAGGGGAGGGTTTCTATTAAATGATAAGTAGACAATTGGATAAATGTGAAAATTGCGATTGGACACGCGCCTAAATCCTCTTCATCCTTAATCCCCCCCCCCCCCACCCCCACTCACTTCCGCAGGCGTTCGGCCGAGTCGGTCGCGTGCCAGCGGATCGGCGCCATTCTTAGGATACCACAAGCTGATTAAACACACCAATTAACCCCCCACTCATCGGAGGGGGGGGGGCAGGCGGCACAACCTCACATAGCCAAAAGCACATTTCGTCGAAGCCACGGAAGGCGGCCTAATTTTAAAAATTAAATTTCGATTTTATAAAAAAAGGATAGCCTAAAACCGAGTCAAAACCGCCCCCTCTAATGAACCGCCCACTATATTTGAACCGCCCCTCTAATAGAACCAACCCTCTATTTGAACCGAACCTCTAATAGAACCGCCCCCTCTTTGAACCGCCCCTCTATTTGAACCGCTCCCTCTAATAGAACCGCCCCCTATATTTGAACCGCCCCCTCTATTTGAACCGTCCCCACCGCCCACTAAGAGTTTTTCAAATTAAGCGACATTGCTGAACCCCGTCCCCTGGGGCTTACCACATGGAGCGCTGTCCGTCCATCATAATCTGCCGTGGACATGTTGGCACCGGCGGCGTGCCATGCCTTCAGCGTGTCCAAATCACCGGTGCCCGCTGACAGACAAAGTTCAACACCTCGAAAAAAAACAAGATAAAAATACGAAAATCCAAATTTTATCAATCCCACCAATTCTCGGCCTTGGTAATACAAGTTGGCCGCCCGCTTGGCGAACCATTCGGATCACAACCAAATTGCGCGATCGGACTGCGCAAAGCAACGCATTGTCATCGTTGGCATCACTGCGCAAAATTGGCAAAATTAAAATCGGAAGCATTCTTGGCACGAATTCCGGACCGGTCCCGGACACTATGACATCCCCGTCGATCCCCGGACCACAATATGCCACCCTTGACGAGCCCCGTTCTCAGACATGTAAACCGGACGATCCCCGACCCGAAATGCTTGCTGTCCAAGGGTTGACCCGAACCCTATGTTTTATAATTAGTGTTCAACGAGAACAGGGGATATTTTAGGGGAAAACCCGGGAGGACTCCGGGTTTTAGAGGGAAAGAAGCCGAATACCGGACAAGTACCGGCCTTTAAGGCCGGCAATTGTCCGGGTCCAGTCGAACCCTACTTATAATGCTAAGATACTAAACAGACCGAATGTGAACGGATGCGCCATGCTTCAACAGGTATTCAACTGCAGCCACACTGCCAGCGGATGCCTAAAAATGAAAATTTTTTAGATGCCTAATTCTAAAGAAAAAAAAATCAATAAAAAAAATTTTTGTGTAGATTTGAAATTGTACCGCCACATGAAGCGGTGTGCGCATGTTGTAATCACCACCGGACAGATTGGCACCGCTGAGACGCAAATTCTGCGCGAAATACACGCACTGTCCTCTAATAGAACCCCCCCCCCCTCCGGTCAGGGATTGGTGAATTTACAAGTGCCTGCTCCTTTTTCGAGGGGTTAGGTTCAAATGGCGGGGAGGGTTCTATTTTTCAATAGCACCTCGAGGGGAGGTAATCATATTTAAGGGGGGTTAAATGGAGGTGGGATTTCTATTAGAGGAATTAGTGCCAAAAAAAATTTGGCGCGCGAAGTTTATGCGAATTTTGACCACCAACCTCAAGTGTTTGCACATCGTTGGCAAATGCGGCATGGCATGAAAGGGGTGGGAAAAGCGCATTGCGCAGCATGCGCGTCTCGCTGGACGACGTAATGCTCAAATATTTGGCCAGACGAGGGACTAAACAACGATCAACAACAATAACCGGACTGATCAGGCATTTTTGATTTTTTTTAATCATGCCGGTAAGAATCGATGAAAACTAATGGATTATCTGGCATTCAATTTTTGATCATGGTAGTAAATGACTAAAACTAATGATCTGATGCACATCGGTTTCTGATCTTAGCAATTTTGCCATTCAGAATTGATCAAGCAATAACATTTGATCAAAGCTGCCGGACTGATCTGGCATTTTGATTTTTGATCTGGCAAAATTAATGAAAGTCAATATTCAATAGCAGCTTATCAGGAACACAAATGATCAAAAGATACCTGTATTAGGACTGATCTGGCTTTTAAACTTTGATCATGCCATTAACAAAATTTCTTTCGTTCAGATTAGCATTAGGCCCGGCGATCATTTTGCTTATTATATTTATTTTAATTCCCCCCCCCCCAATGCCGGGCAATTCCGATCAGATTAAGCCATGGTGATCATTGGGCTTATTTTAATTCCCCCCCCCCCCCCCAATGTCGCGCCGTACTAATGTCCAATTCTCCGGCCATTTTGGCAGCATCCGAAAGTGGCACGGACAATTCACCGGCCAAATTATTACGCATCATCTAAAAATTTTTGTCAAATTTTTTGGGCCCCCTAAAAAAATTTTTTGTCGACCAAATACCGCTGCTTTCTGCTCAATGTGCCACTCCTGTTTTGCCAACACATAGGCCAACTTGGTCAGTGCCGCCTCCGTGGTCATGTTAGAGCCGAAAATGACGCCGGCATCGTCCAGCACCTGCTGGCCAAGCAAAAAGCAAACAATTTTAAGAATTTAGGATGCCATTATCCGAATTAATTTGAAATGCAATTTAAGGGAATAAAAATGCCGTTAGATAGGTGTGCTAATAAGTGGAATATGTCCCCGGATATACTAAAGGATACTAATAGGTGAAATGATAACCGGATATATGACATCCGGATATACTAAAGGGCACAAATTCACTCCGGATATACTAAAGAGGGTAATGCATTCAGAATAAGCTCATAGGGAAAATGTCCTCTCGATATGCTAAAAGGAGATAAAGGGCCCCGGATATGCTAACAAATAAATCGCCTTCCGAATATGGTAAAAAGAGAAAGCCCTCTCGGGTATACAAAAATGATATTCAAAAAAAAGGGATAAAGATTCTCCGGATATGCTAAAGGGCATAAATGCTCTTAGGATATGCTAAAAAGAGATAAAGGTCCCGCCCAGATATGCTAACGAGGAATAATAAGCCTTCTGGATATATTAAAAAGCAAAAATGTCCCGCGTTATGCTTGCTAAATAGCCAAAATGCCCTACGGATATTCTAAAGGGGATAAAGATCTCCCGGTTATAATGAAGGAAAAATGCCTTCCGGATATGCTAACAAGGGAATATGACCCCTGGATATGACTAAATTTTTGAATTTTTATTACTCCGTCTGCTGTGGCCGCGTGCCCACCTTGCCCGTCATGTAATTGGCATCCACATGGCCTTTGGCACATTGGGACACGTTCACCACCAGACAGCCTCGTTGCACCGCGCTACGAATCTCGTGCAGAATGTCCTCACGCCGTAGCGGGATGTTGCCCGAGCCGTACGCCTGCAGCACAACGCCCTGGGTCGGTGGGTGCAGAAGTGCGCGAACCGAAAATTGAAATTTTAAATTTGTGCCAATGTCGAAATTTTAAATTTGTGCCGATCTATAACGTAGGAATTGCGCAACGATATTAAACCAATGTTGCAGCGGATCTACAAAGATTTTGGGTTCGGAATTTGAAATTTGAAATTCTGGTATCGGGGCAAGAAAAAATTCGGGTTTTCGGATATCCATCTGAGCCCGCCCAAACTTTTTTTTCGTACTGTAAAATGCCAAAACTCGCCGATTCAATTGGCATGGAGGGAAAAATGCGCAGCACAACCACATTACGGCACAACGATTCTTGCACAGTGAACGGCCGAAGTTCGCCACTGCGAAAGATGGACTCATAATTCACTGAAATAAATTCTTTTTTTTTTAGAAAAAATGCAAAATTTCCTAAAATAAAGCCCCCTAAAATAGTGCCCCCCCCTGAAAGAAAATCTTAAACACTGAAGGCCCCCTTCCTTTTGAGAGGGTTGAAAAATAGAGCCCCATGGGCTTTATCCTTAGGAAATGTGGCACATATCGTGCGTCAAAAATGCCATGCCATTGATGGAGATGTCCAGTGTGGCCAGCGGTGCCATGTTTGGACTGTCGAACGCTTCCAACCCGTGGTTGTCCACCTTAAACCAATTTTAATGAACCAAGTCACATCGGATGAGGGCCAGGATTCCGTATGATCAGGTTCAGGAATTCTGGATCCCGGACTTGTTAGAAAAAAATTCATGACTTTCAAAACAAACTTTGAAAACCTATTAATTACCTTTATGGACCGGTTGCCTCGTAAAAGCCTAAAATTTTATATAAAAAAATGGCGGAAATCGGATCCAACGCGATTTTCAGGCATATATACCTAATGCGGCATTTTGTAAAAAATAAATAATTTGAAAATTTCAGAGAGCCCTTTTAGGTTGATGCGCCGTACTTGTTGTTGAACAGCACGCACACCTTCAAATTCGATGCATAATTAATTTACATTTGTTCAACTTTTAAATATATTTAAATTTTAATTTCAAACATTTTGCTACTGAGGCATTGAATTCACCTCACCTCCGGGATGTCAAGATTGCCTGCGACGATCAATGCTCCGATCATATTTTCACGCCCATCCGATCGGACTTCGGCCACTGGGATCTGTGTGCTTTGGATTCATTACACACACACACACAGTTTTGCTAAAAAAAAGTCTGGCATTATGCCAAGATCTTGGTCAGTCTAGAGCCCCATGGGATACGATTTTTCGACTACACTACCCAAGATCGTAACCAGAAAAAATTTTCGGAAAGGAGGGGGGGGGGGGAATTGGGTTTTCAGGGAGGAAGGGGGGGGGAATTGGTTTCGGGGGCGGGATTGGGTAAATTTCCCGTTCGGTAAGGGGTATTCCCCCCCCCCCCAGATACGGGCCTGACACTACCGTATGTCCTCTAATAGATCCCCATAAGTCTTCCCCCCCCCTTATTTCACCCCCCCCCCACCTCTATAATCGAGTTGAAGCTACGATTTAGAAATTGCGAAAAGCCAAGATTTTTTTTAGGATTTCCATGAATTTTGTCATGTACCCTCCGCCGATGGCGGTACCTGCGCGCCAGTGATCACCACCGGTTTGCCCAAATTTTCCATCATAAATGACAACGCGCATGCCGTGTATGCCAACGTGTCGGTGCCATGGAGCTGTTTGAGGAAGGCAACAAAAAATTTGGTGGCAATTTTTAAAATCAAATAAATTTGGTAAATTTAAATCTTTCTAATTTTAAAATAACTGCAACCAACCACAACAAAGCCGTCATAGGCTGAGTACGATTTACGAATGTCCTGTTATGTTCAACATTTATAATTGGCATTCACCGCGACACTTTTTCAAACCTTGGCAATTCGTATCCAATCGTCAAAGGTCATGTCCGACGAGTCCAACAACGGTTCGTACTCAACCAGCTAAAAATTCGAACAAATTTAGTTTATTTTGATGGTTTAATATAGTTGATTGACCACGATAAAAATTGTTTTTCCTAATATAGAGCCCCCGGAGGCGGTTCTAATAAGATGGGGGGTTTAAAACACAGAGGTGGCTCTATTTATGAGGGCGTCTCTAATACGGGGTTGGCTATATTTTAAGAGTGTTCTCCAATATAGGGGCGACACTATTTTGACGAAATCTCAACTTAGGAGTAACTTTACTTTAGAAAGGGGGACTCTAATACAGGGAAGGCTTTATTTTCCTTAGAGAGGTAGGGGTCTCAACTATAGAGGCCTTTAATATGGGGGGTTCTGTTTTAGGAGAGAGGGAGAGGGTCTCTAATTGGGGCTCACAAATATGAGGTCGCTCTATTTTAGGGGGGGGGGTCTGTAATTTCGGGGAAGGGAGCTCTATTTGAGGAAATTTTTGTTTACCCAGTACACAACGCGTTTGTTCATCCCGTGCACCGGCGGCAAGCAGAGCGGCTTCAGCGGCAAATCCGCGTACATGCGGTCCACGTACTCCTTGTCATTCAGCGGCGGAATGTCGCGGATTGCGCGCGGCAAATAGTGCTGCTCGGGTGCATAAACTAGGGGATGGCATTTGCGCGGAGAGTGCGCTTGAATAGCATTTTGTCGGGTGGAGGATTTGAATAATCAAAGAAAGGCATCCGTTTTTCACGGTATTTGTAAAAGTGGCAAAATTTTTTTGTAAAATTTTTTATAGCAACCCCCTATTAATACTGTGCGAAAGGTGTCGGTCACCATTTTCCAAGAATTTTCTCGATTTTTCGACTCTTTGGTGTGGAGTTCCGATGAACCGTACCTCCGGCGTGGCACGCGCGCATTCCGATAGTGCCTTAAAGCAATTTTGATGAAATTTATTATTGTCTGAAACAAATTGGGATGATGCATTAATGTCCTCTAGCTGAAACTTGACAAAATGTCACCCCCCCCCCAAATTTTAGACATTTTGTCGCTTATTTGTTGTTGGACCTTTTGTCAAGTGGGCCTTCTGTGCTAAACTTTGGCCCCACTTTGTCGGCTGAAGGACAAAAGGTCGCCTCAATTTTGGGACATTTTGTCCGGGGGTCCTTTTGTCGTGCTAATTTTGCACCCACTTTTGTCCGGCTGTAGGACAAAAGTCCCCTCGACAAAATGTCCCCCCAGGTTTGGTACATTTTGTCCTTGACATTTTTTTCGGGTGGGTCTTTTGTCGTGCCAAGCCATTTGTCTGATCAGTGATCACTAAAATCGCCGGGACGACGGATCAGTCGCGCTCACCCACCTCCGGTGTACAGCACCAGCACCTTGGAGTCATGCAATGCCATTGTCGCTTTTCCGTGCCCATCCTCGCATACGGTGGACAGTCGTCGTCGTCCGGCGGCGGTGCGTTGTTGCGGCTGCAACAGCATTGCGTTCGTCTCACGTTCCGCGTGCATGTCCGCCAATCGCTACATCGTTTTTTTGGGTTAGCGGTGCCAAATCAGTACCGGTAATTTTTGGATTTTTTAGGTGTACTTGAAAGATTTCGTTACTCTCCCCATCCCCCATTTAAAATTTTTTCGAAAACCTGTCTTTGGGTTTTCGGGGCCGATGTTTATGAGTTTTGCGTTTATTTTGACATTAGTTGGCCATCTAATCATAGATTGAGACAAAATCATAGATTCGTCCGCATTTGTTTGCTTTAAGTCATTTCAAAAATTTTCACCAAATTTATTGTTACTTATTCGCAGCTAGTTCTAATCAATATCTGAGTACCGGCACCGGAGCCGAGTTTTACCAGTACCGGTAATTACTAGTGATGCACCGAAAGCGAAAAAACCCGAAAACCGAAACCCGAAACCGAAACCGAAAGTCAGACCCGAAACCCGAAACCGAAACCGAAAGCAAAAAAACCCGAAAAAACCGGAACCGAAACCGAAAGCAAATAATTTTTCCAGTTTATGCTATTCTTAAAAAAAAAATTTTTTGCTCGAATTTTTCATAAATCCGCTATTTGTTTATCATTTTTTAGACATTTTTTCGGAGCAACTTTTCTATATACAAAATTTTTCCGGCCGTATTGGTAGGCGCCGCCGGGAAATTTGGAAAATTTAAATGCGTTTTTTTTCTTAAGGAAAATCAGCAGAAAAATGATGAGAGCTGGCAAAAATATGTAAAAAATGGCGCTATTAGGAGGTGCATTTTTCGATTTGAAAAATATGTATTTACAAAATTGCCAGACTTACAAATGACTTTTTGGAAAAAAGAAAATAAATAAATTGCTCTACAGAACATTGAAGTTTCAATTCGATTCTGTCGCACTACCCACTAGGCTA
This sequence comes from Heterodera carotae, assembly GCA_024500135.1. Lineage (NCBI taxonomy): Eukaryota > Metazoa > Nematoda > Chromadorea > Rhabditida > Heteroderidae > Heterodera > Heterodera carotae. The sequence continues at coordinate 1,289 of JAKKIK010000582.1, read as the reverse complement.
TGGTATTATGCAAAGTGATACCACAAAAAATAAATTAAATTAAATAGGTGACACAATTAAAAAATTGCCTTTTTGTCGCCTAAATTCAAATATTAATTGAGTAATTTTGGCTAAAAACTCAATCATTAGGGGTGTGTTTTTACTTTCGGGAAACCCGAAACTCGCAACCCGAAACCGAAACCGAAAGCCAAAAAACCCGAAAACCGAAACCGAAATTTCGGGTGCATCACTAGTAATTACCGAGTTTACCGGTTGAAGAACCCAGTATGGATCGGTGGCAACTCGGCAATTCTTACAATTTCAAATGGAAATGTCCATAACTTTTTTGTTAGTCAGCCAAATTATTCAAACTTGGTATCACTATCTGATTAGAAGCCATGATTAATCAGAAGCTAATTTGTAAGCGATTAACCATTTAACCAAAAAGTTACATTTTAAAGAACCTAAAAAATTCACAAAGTTAGACTTAATAAATTATAGACTTTTCTAGAGTTTTTTTTAATCACTTACAATAGCTTCTGCTTAAGTATAGCTCTTCAAAAAACATGTAAGCTTTTGAACAATACCAAGTTTGAAGAATTTTATTGTCTAAAAAAAAGTTGTGGCCCTTCCATTTGAAATTGTGCGAATCGCCGTACAGACAGACACCTGTACTTTATTTTCCAGTATCGGCAAGTGTCGATACTGGTTTTTACATGAAAAAAATCGGTTCCGAACAATCCTAGTATTTCGAAAAAATGTATTTTTTTTTTTAAATTTCAAATCAAACCGTTGCCGACAAATTGCGCACCAATGTGCCTCCCTCGTCGCCCGACAAATCGTCCAAATTTGCGACCGCTGTCAAATGCTTTGGCTGGAACGAATTGTCAATGGGCGTTGTCCATAATGTCGGCAGCGCATCGGGCACTGTGCCAATTGTTGCTGGTCTTGCCGACAATGTACACTCGCCGGAGGGCATTTGCTGCTGTTGTTGTTGCTCATTGTGCTGCTGCTCTTGGTGGTGGTGGTTGTGTGACAAAATGTCCCTTATTTCGTCAGACATTTTAGCGACTTCTGGACAAATGGATTTTTTTTGATTTTTCCCATACTTGCTTAAATACTATCCCCCCCTCCTCCCCCTTACCCAATGAAATAGAATCCCCACCCTCCCCCTTGCCCAAGAAATAGAGCCCCCCCCCCCTCCCCTTCCCCAATGAAATAAAGCCCCCCCCTCCACTTAACAAATGAAATAGAGTCCCACCCACCCCCCCCCCCCCCTCTCCCCTTACCCAATGAAATAAAGCCCCCCC
>JAKKIK010000581.1:0-27620 GCA_024500135.1 Heterodera carotae | reverse complement strand
ATATGGGTAATGGAAAGCGGATATCGAGACATGGGTGATGGAAAAGCGGATATCGGGATATGGGTGATGGAAAAACGGATATCGGGATATGGGTAGTGCCGCCATTTTTTTTGCAGAGTGAAGAGCCGTTGGAGAGGCGAACGGTGAACCGGGACGACTATGGCCAGCAGGGAAAAGGCGAACGATTTGCGGCAAAGCCACACGAAAGTTCCGACATTTGGGCGGCCAATGCGCGCGGCGGCGGCGGCGGCGCGCGCATTGCGGGACGCGGCGTCAACGCGGAGGAGTACGGACGCGCCGCGGGGGCACACGCGGCGGAAAGGCGCGTGCCGACACGGCCGGTGGAGTCGGACATTTTGCGGGGCCAAGGCACATTCGCGCGGGAAAGCCACCAAATGGCCGAGTTTGGGCCCAAACAGCGGGGCGAACAAGCGCAAATGAAGAAGCACACCGAGTCGGACATTTGGAAGGTGAGACGAAATGTCATTGGAGGGGGACGGACAATGCGTCGACAATTTTTGGGTGTTTGTTTACTGACTGTTGGGAGAGAGCACCCCGCTCCAAATTTTGGTGTCAAAAAGGCGCCCGCTTTTTTGTGGCAAATTCAGCGCGCTTTCGGAGCAAACCAAAAAATTCAACGAAATTTTTTGGGGTAAAAATTTGGCAGGAATTTCTGGGTAAGATTCCGGATAAAGCCGAATGGTAACGGATTTGGGGGACGGGGGTGGGGTTAAGCGTGCCGAACCCAAAAATTTGGCGGTGTGCCAATTCCAGAACGAGGGTCGGCACGACATGGACACAGTGAGCCGTACGGTGTTCAAAGGGGCCGCCGCCGATGAGCGAGCGGAAGCGACACGGCCAATTGAGTCTCACATTTTACGCCCCGCGGAGGGCGGCACAATGGCGGCAGAGAGTGTGTCCCGGACGGAGTACGGACAAAAGGGGCGGGGCGACCGATTCCCGGCCAAGAAACCGGTGGCAGCGGAACTGTGGCGCCGCGAGGGTCCGATGGCCGCGGAGGGGACAGTGAACCGCGCGGACTATGCCGCCGCCATCGATGGAAATCACCGCGGGGAACGGCACGAAATCAGCTGGGCCAACAGTCGAGACGCAACGGTGCCATTGTTTGATGTCAGTCGGAAGGGGCAAATAGCTAAAAGTGCCAAAAAAAGACGCGCGCGGATATTGTGAAGGCCTATCCGGGGGATCCGCGCACGGATTTACCCGTACAAAAAAAAAAACACTGAGATTTACAGACCTGACGAGACTGGGGTCCCGGCGGAATTTTACCGGAACTCTAGGTTCCGGGTTTTTTTTTGAATGAGACGGGGGTTTCGGTAAAACGGTTTTTTTTGGCCCGGATTCCCAGCCCCTGGGTCTAAACCAACACCGGGTTTTGGGTTCCACCTTACCGGACAAGATAGTCGATCGATATTATATCGAAGAAAATATCGAAAAATATCGCCGTATCGATTCGATCTCTACTAATCAATACAACGGCCATATTCAGGCCGACCTCAATCCAAATCAGCAGAACATTAGTGTGCATCGTGCTGAATTTGTTGCGCGCGAGGGCGGCACTGAACGACCACAACGCAAAGTGCCAACGGAGGAGGGCGCGGAATTGTTGCGCGGTGACGGCACATTTATGTCCGAGACAAGCAATGCCGCCGATTATCAGTCCAAGACGGGCGAACGCTTTGACGCAAAACGGCATGAAGCGTCCGAAATTTGGAAGGTCCTCGCGGCGTGATCAGTGACCAAATCCCAATTACTTACTGATCAGAAAGGGACAGGACCAAATTATCACTGATCAGATATTGAAATAGACAACGCATCACGGACAATCTAACACTCACAATGTGGACAATCCATCACATATTGTTAACGTCCAATTGTCCATTAATGGGATGGGGGGCTAATTGTCCGATCAGGATTGCAAAATGCTGATCACTGATCACATGGAAAGAGCGATTCCGATCCATGGAATTTTGTTTAGATCATTTACATACATTCACTGATCAGTGATCTGATCCTAAATGATGAAATATTTTTAGTCGACAGGAACAATGGAAGGCAAAAGCGTGAACACGGAAGAATATTCCATAGAAGGGAAGAGAGGTGATCGGCACGAGCAAAAACGGCACGGAGAAGCCGATCTATGGAAGGTGGGTTGGGGTTAATTGCTTTGGTTACTGTATTAGTTAGAGCCCCCTCCTAAATTAGAGCCCTTTCCTTAATTAGAACCCCCCCGCCTTCTAAATTAGAGCCCCTTCCTTAATTAGAACCCCCCCGCCTTCTAAATTAGAGCCCCTTCCTAAATTAGAGTCCCTTACTTAATTAGAACCCCCCTTCTAAATTAGAGCCCCCTTTTATAATTAGAGCTTCCTCCTACTAATTAAAGCCCCAAATAGAATCCCCTCGTAAATTAGAGTCCTTCCTTATTAGAGCCCCCTACTAACTATAGCGCAGCCCTCCTAAATTCAAGCTATCCCCCTCTAAATTAGACCCCCCTCGAGCTCCACCCTTGGGGGGAGGTTGGAAAAATAGGGAGGAGCGCTAGTGCTGTTCGAGAGCGATAATTTTCCGAGACTCGAAAACTCGAGACCGAGACTTTTCACGAGTCGATACCCGAGACCGAGACTCTCGAACAGCACTTATGGGCGCTTTCTGTGGCCCCTAGCCGGTGGGTTAAGGCACTGTGTAAATTGTAGTGACGCAGCCGAAATTTCGGTTTCGGTTTTTTGGCTTTTGGTTTCAATTTTTTCGGCTTTTTTTGCTTCCGGTTTCGGTTTCAGGTCTGAATTTCGGGTTTCGGGTTTTTTCACTTTCGCCGCGTCACTAGTAAATTGGATCATTTAAGCGCGAGGGCCACATGGAAGGGTCGAGTGTCAACCGTGCCGACTATGCCCATGTACGGGGCGAACGGGCAACGCCAGCGCGGCCCACCGAGTCCCACATACTGAAGGGGCAGGGCGCATTTGCGCATGACACCCAACAGAGGGCCGAATTTGGCCCCAAACGAGCGGAAAGAGCGGAAGCGAGGAAGCCGACCGATTCGGATTTGTTTAGGGTCAGTTTGTTGGGGTGATCAGAGGTCCTTTCCCCATAATCTTTCCCGACCCATGTCCGAAAGCCGAACAAACCAAAAAAACACGTCCTAAGGCTCGAATTTCATATCTGACAATTTGACATTTATAGCCCCCCCCAGCCTCTCGGCGGGGCAATTTAGTGGGGGAACGACCCCGGGGGTTTACGATCCGGTTCGGGAAACGAGCAAGGGGAGGGGAGGTGGAACGATCCCGGCTGGGAGCCGAGTGGGAGGATTGGCATCAAAAAATGCCAACAAAAAAATAATCCCTACCCCAAATTTAGCGTGAAGGCACCATGGGAGAGATGGGAACGGTGAACAGAAGCGACTTTGTGCGCCAGGCCAAGGGTGACCGGTATGAGCGCCGTATACCGGCCGAGTCGCGCATTTTGGTGCCAGCCGAGGACGCGCCGAGCGCACATAGCACAGTTAGCCGAGAGGAATTTGGTGCGAAGCGTGCCGAGCGTGCGCCGCCCCATCGTCCGGTCGGCCAGTTCCGTCTTGACCATGGGGACCAACCGCCGTTGGACTACACCACCGTGTCGGCAGCAGATTTTGGGGGCAATGCGCGGGTGGTGCCGCCTGAAATTGTCGCTGGCGGCACCGTCGGTGACGAATGGATGATTGGCATTGGCACCGCGGGGCGGGCACGGAACGCCAGCAGCGAGTCGAACTTGTTGCAACCCGAACTGGACATGGCACGCTGGGCACGCGAGTACGGCACGCACACGCACAGTCAGGAACAGTTCGGGCCAAAGGATGTGGTGGAACGAGCGGTGCCCGTGCCCCATGGCACTCAGCTGAGCCTTACTGAGCCGGGGGGTATGTTTACAGTTTTTGGACAAGTGGACAATGCGACAAATGGCCGATTTGCCTAAACGGGACAAAACGCCGACTTGGCTAAACAGGGACAAAGGGACGATTAATTAGCGGCAACATTTGCAGGAATAAAAATGGGACAACGGGCCAACGAGTGGAATTGAGACAAAAAGGCCGACTTTATAAAAAAGGACAAAAGACCGACTTCCCTAAACAGGGACAAAAGACCGACTTGGAAAAAAGGGACAAATGGCCGACAGATAGGAACTGTTTTAGAAAAAGTTTTTTAGCCACATTCGACTCGAACACAATGTACTCGGACCATTTCCAAGTGTCGCCTGAATCTTTCACTCGCATTGAACGACCGCAACAAATTCGTCCGTCGACGGCACTCAGATTAAGCGGCAATATGGACATGGTCACCGGATACAGAACGGTGCCAAAATTAGAATTGGACATTTTGTCGTTAAAACATGGGCGAATGTCCAAATGTCCAATAAGCAAAAAAACGACAAAATGTCCAGTAAATTGGACATTTTGCTTTTTGGACATTTTGTCATTTTGACGTGACACACAGTATGTGTTGTCGTCCTTTCCCGGAAATTGCGTTTAGCCAAATCCCTAAAATAAATTTGTGAATTTAAAATTTGGCATAATTTTCCAGGATTTCCAAAACAAGGTGAAGCCGTGCCCTGCAGGTGAACTGGTCGAATCGTTGAAGAAGAAAGAAGACCACACGGACACCGAGGTGCTTAAATCAAGCCTTTTTTTCCTATATTAGAAGTACACGGGAACATTATTTTTTATCCTCCTCAAATGGGGGGGCTCTATTATAGAGGGGAATATTTATTTCCCAAACACTGTCCAATGGGGGGCTTCAATTCGAGGGGGGTGATGAAAGAAAGGAGGGGACTGTATTCGAGTGGGTGCTATATATGTATAGATGGGGGCTATATTAGAGGGAGGGGGTCTTAGGAGCGAGCCCTATTTTATGTTTTATAGAGGGGGGATTCTATTAGAGGGGGGACTTGGGAGAGAACACAAAATGATGACTTAATATGTGTGCACTTTTTTCAGCATTTTCAATTCCACACAATCAACAAGGGGCATCGCTTGTACAAATCCAAAGAGAATTTGGCAACCGTTTCGTCCGGTGAAGAGCCGTAAATTATAATTGTGTCCCCCCCATTATTGTGTCCCCTCCCCATTATTGTGTCCCCCCCCCCTATTTCACGATTTTATTTTATTTTAGCAAATGTTATTTTCACCTTTCTCACTGCATCGTTAATAAACTTTTAGCGAAAAAAGCATTTGTTTTACTTAAAGCGAGGACCACTTAATCGTAATACCTTAAATAGTGCCCCGGGTCTCTAAACATACTTCTACGAATAAGCACCTCAGGGGGGATCTCCTTTTACGGTTGAGGCTTTCCCCGATTCAAAAATTGAAGATTTTTTTTGTCAATTTCTGTCAAAAGAACAAAATTTTCGAAAATTTCATTCTGGCAAAAATGTTCAAAAAAAAAAATTATTTAAAAATATTTTAATTGTCCGTGACGAAAAGGACACTAACGAAACACCAGGAAAGCCGTTTATTTTGACATTTGTGACTTCAATTTGTCATTCATTAGTCGGTGCATCTGTTGCAAAAGTAAGTTAGTGTATTTGTCTTAATTTCAAATTTAGCATAATTTTAAACTTTGGCATTTTATTTTATTTTTGACACCGAATAAAAAAAACTGCCGATTGCCCGCATCCCGAAGATTCGTCTATACTAAGCCAATCCAAATCCGAATTCGAACAACTTTTAGAGCCATTTTTTCCTGTTTTTTCAGGGATGTTGATCAGGAGCTGATCTGTTTGTTTTGCATTTTTCATTTGGTCTAATTCGGACTTTTCAAACTTTTTGGCTGAATAAACAAATCAATCATTGGCGCGCCCCGCGATTTCCTTTGCCCAATTTTGCGTACGCATTCCGTCATTATGCTGCTTATTTTAGCATATTTGTGCCTATTTTAATTGTTGCTTTTTTCATTCATTTATTTATGTGAGCACAAAACGAATAAATGATTTACTGACAGCGAAAATGCAATACATCTGTCAAAAAGGCAAATTTTTCCTCAACAAATCGTTGTTTGGCCTTTTCCAACAGCAGACAAGGAACGCATACAGTGAGTGTTTTTGCTTAGGGGGAGGGGATCTATTTCTCGGGAATGTTCGACTTTGGGTCTCACATTTTTAGAAATTTCCCGTTGTTCATTTTGTCAAATTCCAAACCGCGGACTTAACGTTGGTTGAAAATTAATTTTTTTTTCAATGTTGAGAAAGGGGTGTTTGGAGTTTTATACCATGATGTTCTTTTCATCTAAATATTGCATTTTGATCAAACATTCTGTTTTGGGTCCGTGATTTGGAATTAGACGAAATGGGCATTTTATTCAAGATCGGCGACCTTGAAAACCGCCTGGACCATGTTTTTCTTGTCTCTTAACCTAATGATTTTTTTTTTGAAAAATATTACGCAATTTTCTTAATATGCTTCTTTTATGGCATGCTTTCCTTGTTTAGAATATGTTGGCATGAATGAGGAGTCGGACGGCACTGTCCGAGGCAATATCAACAAAACCATGGCGCTGGTGCTTTTTTCTGAACTGATACGAGGTAGTGCCATGTTCATCAATTATCATATTTTATTATCCAACTGGTTTGCAAGAGGTTTATAGATTTCTCTAATCATGAACAAGCTTTACTATCCTTTTCACTATGCGATTTATGTGACAATTTCATAATGGCAACCCCAATAACCATGTTTTGTTCTACTTAATTTATTCCTGGGACCGAATTTTTAAGTCAGAAATTTCGCATTCATTGGTTGTCCGTTTCGCGCCTGGGTCCGAACCCCGGTCCAGAATTCCAAATCATTTTTCACTCCTCTCTGTAAGACCTCCCCCACCCCCATCGGAGGGGGGGGGGGGTTCTGTGAGCCATGAAAGATTCAGACATCCTTTTCTTTTTTGTCACTTCCAAACTTTTATAAGTGCCCTCATTTTAAGGTGCCGCTGTTGTCGTGGGGCACACATTTATGGAGCCGGCCACAATCAATTACCCATTCGAGAAGGGCCCGCTCAGTGCCCGCTTTCGGGGTGAGCATGCGTTGCGTCGCTATCCGTCGGGCGAGGAGCGTTGCATTGCATGCAAACTGTGCGAGGCAATTTGCCCTGCACAGGTATAATCTTATTTTTAGTGTTTTTTTAGCGGCGGAATTTGTTTTCCCCGTTTTTTTAGGGCGGGGAGTGTCATGATCAAGGCTTGGGAAATTTTCGTCTTTTACAGGGTCATAATAACTAGAGACCGGACAATAACGATTAATTGGCCGACCGACAAACACCAATAATTGGTAACAATAATGCGACCAATTATTGTTACCTATTGTCTATTGGTGTAAAATCGGGGGAGAAAATAGTGATCAATACCAATAGTTTGACCAACCAACTATTGGTGAGTTTTGTCCATTGTACTCCCCCCCCTCCATTCTTCCCGCTCTCTGAGAAGGGTCAATGAAAAAAAAACTTGCCATTTTAGGCTATTACCATTGAGACGGAGACCCGACCGGACGGCAGCAGACGCACCACCCGCTACGACATTGACATGACCAAGTGTATTTACTGTGGCCTTTGCCAGGAGGCGTGCCCCGTGGACGCAATTGTTGAGGTTGAACGCTTTTAGACTTTTTTTTTTGCGCCATTTCATTCTAGATGCAAACGGCAGTATAACCCCAGCGGGGTTAAATTTTTTTTTATTACTATGAACATGATCCAAAGCTAAGGAGTGCATCCCTCCCTGATACAGACAAAAAAAAAAAAGATATGTTTTATTTCGTTATGGCTAATGCTTAAATTTTTGTGACAAAAGTTGGGTCCCGAATCGGATTTGGCAGCGGCCCCGAAAGGCCGTTTAAAAAATGTTAATTTTTTTCGCCAAAAGTTCACTCTAAGACTAGCGCCCAACCCCACTATGTGTGCACTTCGTCACCCCCCCCCCCTCCCCCGCCGTTACAGCAATTTGGCATCACATCAAAAAAAAAAAAAGACAGCAAAATTGCCAAATTTTTAGGGTCCAAATTTTGAATATTCAACGGAGACACATGAGGAGCTGCTGTACAACAAGGAAAAACTGCTTTCGAACGGCGACCGATGGGAAGCCGAAATTGCCGCAAATTTGCAGTCGGAATTCCTTTATCGTTGATAACTTTTTAAGAGGTGAAATTAATTATGTCTTTGACATTTTTATGCAAGGAATAAACGTTAGGCAATCGATTCGTTTTCTTGGCACATTTCCAACAAAAAAAAAATGGGAATTTTAAAAGTATTCTGAAAGCCTTTGAAGTATGGCGTAGTGAGCGGCGGGGAGATCCCGACCGAGACTTTCTCCAAAACCCGCTTGCACTTTTTTTTGAAATCCCGGTCCCGGGTTTTTTCATTTCGCCGAGCACTAGAGGAGGAGAGGATAGTTCCGAACCCAATTTCATAGACACACAAAAAAAGGCCCCCCCTCCCCTCGGCGGAAGAAGGCAAAAAACCCGCCCCATTTTTACACTAAAAATTCAAATATTCTGATTAAAATTTTCATAGATGGACCCAATGAATTGCTTCTTGGTCGATTTATGGGGTTGGTGATTGATCCAATCAGCTGATGATGATGATGGTGTCCTTATTTTTCCCAGCAAAATCGCGAAATTGCTGCATTATTATATCACTCTGAAAATTTTATCCATCATTGCTGACGCCGCCGCCGTTGCATTCTTTGCTCCTCGCCGCACCGTCCACCCCCCGCCACTTTTTTTTTTGAGAGAGAGAGAGTGACACAAAGCACCCGCCACTTTCCGTTGGTGGTGGTGGCAGCGGCGGGTGATGTCGTGGGACTGCTTGCTGCTGCTTGGGGCCGGGGGGCGACAACGCGGGAGAAGTGTGCAGGCAAGGTGCTCATCTGTCGCTGCCTGACGCCACCGCTGTCTTTCCTGTCTCTCCTCTATCCACTTTTCAATCACTTTGCTTGCTTGTCTCTCTCCCTATACCCTTTCCCTCTCTCTCTCTCCATCTCTCTCAATTTTCCCTGTCATATTTCCCCTTGTCTCCTGCCCCTCCTCCGCATCCTCACCCATTATTATTGATCTCTTCCCCCCTCTTCAACCATTTCTCTTCGCTATCGCAGTCTCATCTCCCCACCCACCCCACCCCCTCGCCAACCCTCTCACATTATTTATGTCTTTTTTTCATATTTCTGCTGTTGAATTTAATTTTACCGGGACGGACGGACGGGGGTAAAATTATTGTTTAAAAATAATTCTCTTTATTTATTGTTTTTGTTTTTTTTTGCTTTCGTCACAATTAAATTTATCGAATTCCATTGCCGGGACCAGCTTCTCATTGCTCCAAAAAGCTCTCTCCTCCCTTTTTTGTTTTATGCACAAAAAATGTTTTCACAAATTCAATGAATTAAGCATATTTTTCTAATTTTCCACTTTTTATACGATAAGCGATAGTAACCAATCAATTTTAAAAATTCGTTGTACATTCAATTTACCCTTTTGTGGATGTCCCATGCTAATTCTTGTTTCATCCAATATCACAAAGTAACCCTTAAAAATTCCTCTTACTTTTACAAGTTTTGTGTCGGGGGTTTTCTTTAAATTAGGATTGAGCGGTACCGGCTTTTCGAAATCGGGTGGTACCATGTACAACTTGGTACCGGGCCGGAGCTAGCACCATTATCCGATCAAAAATCCACTACCGGTTTTTTGAAATGCGTGATACCGTGTAACCAACCCCGGTAATGGTTCTGGGTCGGTACTAAGTACCTTTACCGGCCGGTACTTGCACCATTATCGGGTCAAAAAACTCAGTACCGCTATTGACTTTTCCAGTACCGATTTTCTGGAAAAGTACCCCGGGGTACACCGCTCAACTCTACTTAAAATGATTTTTCTTGAAAAATTTATCTTGCCCATTAAAAAAATATTACATCCCGGCAAAAGTTTTTTCCCTGACAATTTTTTAAAACCACAGCTACCACCTACATATAGTTTTCTGTTTTCTCGTTCCCGACCCCGGCATTTTTTTAAATCCCCAACCACTTCGGACAAATTTTTCTCCCCCGACTTTCCTACCACGGAGCTCAACCCTAACTTATAATTGGAGATTGCATGTTTTCCCTGAAGACGATGATTGGTGCTGATTCCGTTCTTTGTTGTGCACAGAGAGACCCCCTCAACATTCTCTCGCCTTTCCTTCCATTCTTTCTCTCTTTGAGTCTTTTTTTTTTATTGATTCATTATGTACAATAGAAAATGTTATACATAAAGATAGAACAATTTAGACAGCTCTCTTGCAATTTGCTTTAATCCAGAAATATTCCATTAATTCTTTTTTTAGAGTGTTTCCTTTTTTTTCTTCAATTATTTTTTGTGCCTACTAAAAATGGCGAGCGATGAGACATTTGTCGTAACGTAAAAAAAAATGTGACAAAACGCGATTTGTTCCCGGCCTCTTCGTTCTCCTACCTTGGTTTGTGGCTCATCAATTTGTTCCGCCTTTTGAATAACTTTTAAGCTGTTTCGAAAATATAGGTAATAAATACTTTCGCGTTTTTACCGCACTTTTTCTGATAGAATTTCCACATTTTAAAGTCGTAAATAAAGTCCCTAGTGTAATAAATAAAAAGCTGGTCCCACCACTTGGAAAAAAATTCGTAACATATTTACGTGGGTTTAGAATCGCTAATTCTACCGAATCCACATTATCCCGGACCTGGGTTCGACAAAAAGAGCAAATTACAAAAAAAAAAAAAATTTCAAAATCAATGTTATCTTTTTATCGCTTAAAAAGCATGAATTGCGGCGCTAACCTTTAAATTATTGGGGACCAGCAACCTTAATAGGTATTACCGGTAGAAATTTTTGGGGTAACTTACTTTCCGCGAGTTCTAACCCTTGACCCATGCCCGCAGTCCTTAACACGCGCGTTCCATTTGACCAAACAGCGACAAGGAAATCGGGATGGGTCTGATACATAATCAATAATCAGCCAGCGACCATGAAAAATACCCCAATTTTTGTACAAGATTTTTAAATGCGGAACCTGACTTCGGTCTCGATTTTTGATTACCTCTAGCCCAACCCGAACATTTGGTCAAAATTCACGGTCAAAAAACTCGAATCGGGCCCGAAATAGGTCAAGTCCCTTGTTATCCCCATATATTGAAATAAATTATATGGTTTTAATTTGTTAATTTTTCCCATCGATCGGTGGACGACCTCCCGCCGCCGCCGCCGTTCACTTCCAATCCACTTTTATCCGTCCGTATATGTATATGATTTTTCGCTTTTTTTCCTCCATGTCATGCCATTTGATTACTGTCCTTTTTTCGGGGCGTGAAAAATCACTCTTCTGTTGTGGTCGGTGATGATAATATGAACAAATACGTAATGGTAGGTCGCCCGTCTACATATATGGATGGATGGGCTTCCTTTTTTTTTGACCAATAACTCATTCCTAATCCAATCCTCAAATTAAAAAAAAAAACAAATAAAAAAATTATTAATTTTACCATACATATTAAATGATTATTGTGCATTTTGTTGGTGACAAGAACTGCTGGGGGGCGGGGGGAACCCTTTCCCTATTGATTTTCATCCATCTGCTTGCTGCTGCTGCTTTGACTGGTGGCTGACACAAGTGCACCAGCAGCAGACAGGCAAAGATGCTAAGGAGAGGAGAGGGGAAAGAGAGGGAGAGAGAGAGAGAGTTTGATGAAAGTGAGGGGGCAGCAAGGGGACTTTTGGGCAGTGAGAGAATTGGGGCAGAAAAGGCAGGGCAGGCGAGAGAGAGAGGGGGGGGGGGCGAGGAGATATGTGGGCATTCCTTCTTCCCCTTCGCCCCCCGCCCCCTCCCCTCCTCCCCGCCCATGGGTCGGTCGATGAGAGGAGTCTAATTCTTTTTTCTATTACTCCAAATCCAAACAAACGAATTACTCCTCTACATACTATGTACACTAATACATAGTCCCTGAACACATTATTTTTACCCAAACACACAACACACCGCACATTAGGGTAGGTCGAACAGCGATCCGACCCCCCACCCCGTACCGTTTTAGAGCGATCATGGTAAAGTGCTCCCCCTCTTCCCCCACATCCATCGTGTCGTCTTACCGATGATGCTATTTGCAACGATTTTGTTGTAAGTCGAACAATCCGATCCTCCCCCCATCCCGTATCGCTTTAGAGCGAGGTCGGTCCACATCTTAACAATGATGTTTTCCACCGTTTTAAGTCGACCATCCCTTACCGCGCTTCACAACGAAGTCGGACAATTTTTTTAAGTGGTCCCTCCCTCTTCTTACCGCCGATGATGCTAAATCCCCCCTCTCAAACATCCATATATATATATCCATCTGTCCTCTTGCATTTTTTTTGTCGCCATTTCATTTTCATGCGATTATTTTCTTATCCCCCACACAGCCAGATTTGTGCACTCACTTCTTTTTTTCGTTGTTGTATTGCATTTACTGTGATGAAGGAGGAACATAAGGTGGAGGAGGAGGAGGACATTGACCTCACTCCGCCATCGTCCGTCTGCTGCACTCGGCTCCCACCTCATCCGACCATCTCAAAGACCTCTTCGACACCGCCGCCGCCCAAAAAAGAGCTTTCACCCGCCGCCGCCGTCGTCACGGACTGCCACCCGACAGCGGTGGCGGCAATGGACCATTTGCTGCTGAACGGTGGCGGCCAGCCCGACGACTTCAAAGTGGACATTGTCCACCACCACAACCACCTGCAACATCATCAACATTTCATCACCAACCACCACCACCATGCATTGACGACGCCGCCGCATGCGTGCAACAGAATACCAGCACCGCCAATCACACCGCCAACGCTGCCGGCCATTCGGCATCTGTCTTTGCTGGTACGCTTTGTGGTGGTTAAGCCCGTATCCAGAAAATTTTTTCGGGGTGGGGGAATGGAAATTTTTTCCATTTCGGGAGGGGGGGGGGGGTGGGGAATTTTTTTTTTCTTTTGAATTTTCATTTCGGAATACACTTCTAAACCCCGTCGTTCAAATTCGACTCTTAGCGCTGCATGGGCTTGCAGGTAGGGGGAATATATTTGGTGTTGGACATTTTTTCCAGTAATTGTGGTACTGGGTTGGACGGGTCAATTTTTTTTCCTAAATTCGTTTTTATTAAATAATTTTTTAGTAGTTAAAAATGTCTATTCCAATTTCTTGCAGGATGCTACTAATTGTAAGGAGGAGGAGGAGCAACAAGCTCAGCAGCAGAGAGCAGCGACCTTTGTCGTCCAAAAGGCGATGACAACGACAGTCGTCGTGCGCCAGCCCACCGCCAATTGTTGCTTCAAAACGCCCGCACTTCCATCGGATGGGTAAGTGGGCGAGCACCCGCAACCGTAGGCACCGTCAGGATTTTTTTTTTTTTTTGAAATTTAGTGAATTTTTCCCTTAATCGACATTGTTTATTTTTCGTACACTATAATAAGAGGAAAGAACAGAAATATTGCCATGAAAAAATTAACAAATTTGGGTGTTAAAAGTAATAATAAATATTTAAAAAAAATTTTTCACAGAAGGAAGTCATCACAACGAGGTTCGTCGACAGTCAAAAAACAGCAGCGACGACAGAAGGCGGCGGCGACGTCAGCTGATCCAACGGACGAGGGCGGCAAGAGGCCGCCATTGGTGCCCTGCGGCGGTAACAGCGGCGCTGGCAACAACAATGATGGTGGTGGCCAAGGCCAACCAAAGGGCGGCGACCCACCGCCGGCGAATGGTGGAACACCTTCGGCGGCGTTATTGGCATCGGTGGCGGCGGCCCCTTTTAATGCTTCCCGGGTGGCGGAAATGTCGGCAATAGCGCCACCACTGGTGTACTACGGCAATGAAGAATTGCTCAGACAATTTGTTCCCATCGGAAAGCACAGGTCAGAATCGTTAAAATGTGTGATTGTGAAAATGCGGAAGACTCGGTGTCTCAAGGGGCTTAACTGGCGCGTGACCAAAAAAGTCCGCTTGGCCAAGCTGTCCTATGACCGATCCGGTATTTTTTGGAAGAAAAAGCGGGGTCGATCGTCCAGGAAAATGTTACCCCCCCCCCCCGGGGGCCCCTCCATCTTATCGATCGTCAGGTCAAACGTTGTGTAGTTCATAAAAATTATATTCCTACATTTTAAATTGGTGTCTGCTGATACATAGATGCAAATCACATTATTTAAAAAACCCGAAATCGAAAAATTTATATTATTGATCATCCGATTATAATTTAATTGTTTTTTCATTGATTTATTTGCCTTTCACACCAAAAATTCCTCAATTCCATTATAATCTGAAAGATAAGGTGCATATATTTGCACATCAGTGTGCAATGTAGTACATATTATGAATTCAATTAGAACATCATTCGAAGAAAAAAAAATTCTTTAATTAATTGATTATTTATTTGCGTTTAGTTTTTTGTGTCCTCGTTCCCAACAATTTCTCGCCAAGCGTTACCCCGGGTTGGTGTTACGCCGAAGGAGACTGGCGGCGGGGGTGAAAGCTGCGTCGTCGTCCGTCGCGGCGTGTTCGTCGACAGCGCCGCCGCCACCGCCGGTGGTGGCACCGCCGTCACTGGCAGCAGCTGAACATCGACTGGAGGGCGAGGAGGACGAAGGAGCGGAGGAGGAGGCAGTGGAAGAGGAGGAGGAGCAGGAGGAGGACATTATCAACGAAATTGTCATTGACGAATTCTCGTTGCTGCTGTTTCGCTCGTTGGATGACTACAATGTGAGTGAAAAAATAGCAACGGGCGAGGGGAGGGGGCAAGGAAAAAAATCGACGGTTGGGGAAGAAATGGAAGTGGAAGCGATTTATAATAATAATAATAAATTAGCACTATTTAACACTTTTTTTTTGAACGAATATGTGGTAGTGCTGAACTTTGCTCACCTGCCCAACCACACCTGCGCCTCTCCATCAAAAAAAAAATGTTTTTTTTTTGAAAAATGAGGCCTAAGTTTAATTGGGAAACAAATACAATACATCCAAAACCTTACAACAAATGCGCGCAGAACTTCCTTTTTTACACCCCACTAAACTCCTCCCCCTTTCTTGTAGATGCTCAAAGAGCGCGAAGACAGCATCAAGGTGACGGAGGAAGCGCTGGAAAAGCGGAGGCTGTATGAGGAAAATTTGCGGTTGGGCCGAGTCAAGAAAAAGGGCCGACGAAGCCTGGTTTGTGTGATGTTGGGTGAATGTACGGGTGGTCGGCAGGGACTCCGTGTACCTTGCTGGGTTTGAGTCTCATTCGGTACAGAGGGCACTCTCCGACTGACGACTTTTTTTCTTTTTTTTTGCTCATTTGTCAGCGGGGTCCTGCCAACAAATTTGCATTAAAAAATCAGATACTATTACTTTTTAAATTGTCCAGCTTTTTTGATTGAGCTCTTGGAACCACATTTAGGGACGTACCCCGAGGGCGGGGGAGGCGTACCCATGAAGCCCTCCTGGTATGTTCCTGGTCGTTGTTGCATTAGGAACCAACGCGTGCAGGCATGCATCATTCCATTCCCTGGGAAAATTGTGGATTGCAAATTATATTTCAGGCGGACATTAAACGTGCCAAGGCGGAGGCCAAAAAGAGGGCACGCCTCGAGCGGAAGACGCAGCGGAGGAAGGAGCGGGACGAGCGCCGGCAGCGCAAATTGGCATCTGCAGTAACGCAGCAGCAGCATCGCGAAAACGGCGCCACCGCCGGCGGTGGTCCAATGGCACAGCAATTGGGCGAGGAAATGGCGGAGCGCAAGCGCCAACGGAAGGAACAGCGACGGGTGGCCAAAGTGGCGGACAGAGAGCGACGGCGCGAGCAACGACGGTGCCACAAACAGCAACAACAGCAGGCGAAAGCTGTTGGTAGCGAGGAGAAGCGAGCCAAGGTATAATGATGGACATGGAAGGGCGGGCAACATAATGGGCAGGCCGTCCAAAAAACAATTAGCGGATTATTTTTTTACGCGAGGAAGAGAGGCAGGAAGGGCGAGGGTCGGGATGTATCAAGGACTAGGATTTGGCTCTGGGGCTGGGTGGTCTTGGGCGGTGGACGAATTTTTCGGCAAAAAATTTTCGCCGGGTTTGTTACGTTTTGGCCTTGTGCATTTTTTTTTTTTGCCGGGTTTGTTACATTTCAGCCGTGTTCGTTGCGGGGTACGCATTCCTTGCACCAAGTAAATAGTTCCTCAAGATTTTGGCTCAGGTTTCGGTTTTGCTGATTCGATAAAACTTTTTACTCGAGTGAGGGGGGCAAGCAAAAAAAATTTATTTACCCAACCACGAAAATAAATGCACACACCATTTTCCCACTTGTCCCATATTTGTTATTATTATTACTATATTTGCACTTTGTCGCGTCGCCCCCGCCCTCTCTTCTCCACCCACGGCCCGCATTTTTTTTTAGCAAACATTACACAGGAGGCAATCGATTTTTGTCTTCTCGTCCACTGCGTGGGTTTTTTTCCCTCCCCATTTTCTCCACCTAAATTAGCATTTGTTTTGTTTGTTTTCATTTATTTAAATTTATGCCCCAACCCATTTAATCAAAAAAAAAATTTTTTTTGCTCGTGAATTAAGTCATTCCATTCCATTCCTCAGTTCATCGCTTTGCCTTTCTTTTGTGGTGGTTGGCCCCATTATTATTTTTTTGTCAATTTTTGGTGACAAAAATGACTCTGAAAACTGACGTCGTTTTATGTGTACGATAATGTGCAAAAGATTGTCATACATAAATGTACTGGAACTGTGCCCCATTGTGAAAAAATTTGAAAATAAATTCTAATTTTTTTTGGAAGGGGCATTTTCTCTTGACATCATTACGTTTTATTAATGGCTTATCATTCATATGGTTGCCCTCATTTTAGCGTTGGGTAGTAATGTGAAATTTATTAAAAATATTTCTACCAAATTTATAAATGGTTATGAATTTATTATACAATAATTCAATTAGGGATATACCACCATTTGGACAAAACATTCAGTTGCCCTGGTTTTAACTGTTGTTTCCTCACTTTTGACTCACTGTCCTAACTTTTATTTTGGCATTTTTAGTCTCTTTTTTCCACATTTTTTTGTTGCCCAATTTATTTTGGCATTTTTAGTTTTCTCTTCCACACTTTTTTGTTGTTGCCCAATTTATTTTGGCATTTTTAGTCTTTTCTCTTCCACACTTTTTTGTTGTTGCCCTTTTTATTGTCCTCCTTTCCTGCCCGCACAATTTTGACAAATGGTGACTGGGTGGGTGGTTCATTTGGCGCCGCCACCTCATCACATTTTTTTTTGTGGTCGTCCATATGCGACTCAAAAACTTGGCAACTCTTTGCCGGGGGGTTGGGAGGATTTTTCTTGCCCATAATATTCCCTCCCTTCTGCACCGCCACCCATGCCTTTTCCACACTCACTCATCATACTCGACCATACTGTATTTGCACACACCAAATCCCCCCTCTTACTGCTACATTCCATGCTTTGACTCATATTGTTTGGGTTTGCCCCCCCTCCCTCCCCCCCCCCTCTCTCCATTTTGCTCGTACACACACACACACACACACACTTTGCGGTGCCACCGCCATTGCCGCCGTCGGCCGTTGCCCTTTTCCACTCTGAGACTACTCTCTGTCCGCATTTTTCACCACACACACACATTTTCCCCCAGGCGCCCCCTTTCCCTATCCGCTTCCTCTCTTTCTCCTAAATGTGCCCTTGCCAACCCCCCCTCCGGCCCCCTCCCTCTCTCCTCTCCCGCTTCCTTTTTTAGAGTTTGCTTCTGCTGCTGCTGCTGCTGCACTTTACGCGCCAGCTAGCGCCCAGAATTGCCAGCCGCAGCGCAGTTTGCTGTCTCGTCACCGCCACTTGCCCCCTCCCATCCCTTTCCTTTCCTTGCTGCCCACTCACCCCCGCCCCCCCCCCGCCCACCTTTAACGCACTTGTGCCATTTTTTGACAAAGCCCCTCCCTCTCACCTTTCTGCCCTCGTTGCTTCCCGCTTCCCCCCCCCCCCTTTCCCAACCCGCCGGTGTTTGTGTGCTCCGCCATTTTCAATCGTGCTAAGCGTAGTGCCCCCTCATCCCGACACCGCTCTTACCCCTCCCCCCCCCCTCCCCCACATTTCCATCCATTTATACTCACTGAATGCCCCCCTCTGTCCCTCCTCTCACATCCATTTTTCTACTTTCTAACGAATCAATTTTCCCGCACTCGCCAAATACGCGCACACAGCCAGCCCCACCCACTGCTTCTCCTGCTGCTAATCTCGTTCTAACTTCGGCGAGCCGGGGGGCTTATGCTTTTCACACTCACTCACACTTCATTCACTTAATTTGTTGCACTCTCTCGCTCTCTCTTTCTCTTGTTCTTCTCTCTCCATCTCTATCTTATTGGCTTCTTTCCAGTCGATCATCGACCGACCCACCCACCCTCCGCCACCTTCAAGCCCTCCACTCTCTTCCGCTTTTCAAGATAAACAAAACGAACATTTGTTTCATCGGATGCTCTCTCAGCCTGTCTGTCTGTCTGAGGCTGAATGTATGTACCCCCCTCCCTCCCCCCTTCTTCCCTCGCCCCCTCATTTTTTCCCTTTCCGCCGGCGAAAGGAATTTTTATATAAATTTGACACGTTTTTTTCTTTACATTTTTGGAAACAATGCTACAGTAAGGGATGTGATTTCGCATTACTTTGACAACAACAAAAAAAATCCTCCCTTCTTTTTAAAGCGTATCTCCAACAAAACTGCCACCTGCACGGTTCCTTACGGTCCAATTGTGCCATCGTCGTCGGACATTGCCTCCACCACCACTCCACGCTCTTCAATTGTGTCCATCGCCAATGTTGTCGACAGTGTGGTGCAACAACCGCCGCCGCTTCCATTCGATCAATCTTCTTGGTCAAACGGGAGCGGAGTGGCACTGAAATTTGCGGACGACCAAAGTGGCCCGCCGGGCACCACCACCACCAAATCCTCATTATTGAACCACAACCAACAGCAGCCATCTTCGGCATCGACAACAGCGGCAGCGACGCAAATGGTCGCCGCTGCAATCGCGACCACGGCGTCCGCCGCGACGACGACGCCAACAACGGCCGGTGTTGCCGGCGCAAAGCGTCCATCGTCCGCGAC
The DNA here is from genome assembly GCA_024500135.1 of Heterodera carotae. Classification (NCBI taxonomy): domain Eukaryota; kingdom Metazoa; phylum Nematoda; class Chromadorea; order Rhabditida; family Heteroderidae; genus Heterodera; species Heterodera carotae. The sequence continues at coordinate 8,492 of JAKKIK010000581.1, read as the reverse complement.
CATTGGCATTGCTGCAAACCATCAACATCCTCCGCGTCGTCGCAACGGACTGATGCGACCCGAAACGGCGGTTGGACTTTTGCCGCCCACCGCCAAAATGCCCAAATTGGAGGAGTACAGCAAATATGAGGAGAGCAGTGCAGCCAGCACTAGGCGAGTATTGGATTTCACATAGTGCTTAGACCGCCTCAATTCACACAATGAGTACACATAGTGGTGGGTGCCCCTAAAAAGAGTCCAAAATTATTTTTTAGTGTTTCCCTAACTACATTGAAAACGTCTATGAAAAATGTAAACTCCGTAACCTTTAACCAGTGATTTATCCTGGATTGAAAACGTTTATGAAAAATGTGGACTCCGTAACCTTTAACCAGGGATTTATCCTGGAAATGGGTTTGGGGAAGGGGTAGATATTTGACTGGGGAAATCCCAAAATCTGGCTTCGCCTTTCACACCTACATTGCGCTGCTGTTTTCAGGTCACTTTTGATTGGCATTGCGTGCCCAAACAGTTCGGCTGGCACCAACCATCAATTGACAGCCGCGTCGTCGTCTACCGAAACGCCAAAACACCAACAGCAAAAAGCGATGACATTGGAAAGCGATTTAATGCGAAAAGGTACGGTTGTCATACAAACATTTTCATTACCATTCAATAGCGAAAATCTTCCTCCCCCCGCCTCCCCCAAAATGAGAATTAAAAATTAAGAAGTTAAGGGAATATTGCGTTATATTACAAGAAAAATATATTAATTTTTTTTGTTGTCGGTTCATACACGAGACTCTTTCCCATTGTGACATCTCTTTCATTCTCCATCTCTGGTCTCAGTCCGCGCGACCCATTTATCGATCATTGATTGCAACAATTTTTTTTAGTTTCTGAAAGTGCACAAAACAGCGACGGTGCCACTTCGTCCTCAGCCGAACAACTGCTCCAGCAACTTCAGCATGACCAACAACAGGAACAGTTTGCATTCAATGTGTGTTTTATAATAGTAGTACCTTTTTCTGCTCTAATGAATAGGAATTTTGAGTTGGGCTATAGCTTGGTTAATCCGATGGTCACTTAATTGACCAATTAATTGGTTGATCCGAGCTCTACTGGTTTCTGAGTCACAACAATAAAAAATATTAGACAATACAAATTGTTAAACAAGTGTTCATGCCCGTTCAGTTCCACCAGTCATTGGCCACTCTTTACGCCATTGACCCGTCCCTGGCGGCAAAAGCCGCAGCCATTGGCCTCCCTGTCGCCGTGCCACCGGCGTCTTTTGGCGACAGTTCAACCATCAATAGTCTGACCAACATTAACAGTGCATTGCTGTCTTCCGCGCCACATAAAAAGGTATTTATATTCCATTGATTTTTTGACATTTGGCGTCGTCTCCATAGATATGTATGACACAAAACATAGAGAAACTCTCCAAATGGAACAAAATTTTTCTCCAGCAAAGGAGGGCTTGGTCGGACCGCCATTGTCTCAGATCCGACTCCGTTTTCTGATTAATTATGATTATTTTTCACTATAATCCCTCGGGGGGGGGGGGTAATAAAACACACGAATATCCAAAAATTTATATTTTCAACAGCAGCAACAACAAACCGTCCTTTCCCACAACAACTGCGGCGGGCGCATTGCTTCGGGCGAGGCTTACGCCGCCGCCGCTGCGTTGGGTTTGCCGAGCACGTCCGCTTTGCCGCCTTCTTTGTCTAGCGCCTGCTCCGGCGTCGGCGGTCTTGGTGCCGAAGGCGGTGGCATGCCATCATCGTTGACTGCCTCCTCACACCTGGCCAGTTTGGCAACCGCTTCTCAGTGTGCTGCAACAGCCAGCGGCGGCGGCGGCAGAACGAGCACCGCCGCTGCCTCCATTGGTGCCAATGTTTCAGCCTTTCAGCAACAAAATTCCGGCAGACAACAACACATTCCGTTTAAGGTGGGCGTGAACATGCTCTTTTTGAGCAAGTCGAATGTCGAACAAGCCTCCCTCCTCCTCTCAAAGAAACGATAAAAAGTTCTAATTACGTTAGGGGAGGGAGGCTGTCGGGAATCGAGGCTGACCCCCTGGTTTGGATGTCGACTGGACCAACAACAAAAAATTTTTTTAATTATAACTGACAACGAAGCGTGTTCAAATCGTTCATTCTTTTATTTCACCCCTGCAGAATGGACGCTGGTGCAATATGCATGCCACAATTGCGCACGAAATTGCCAAGCACATTGAGACGCAGAAGAAGGCATCTGCTGGCGGTGACGAACGGAAAAGCAGCAGCGGTTGTGGCACGACAACGACGACTGCCAACATTATTGGCATTCAGCGGAAACAATCGTCGACAACATCAGGAGGTGGAGGAAGTGTTCAAACTGAACGAAAGCCGTCGTCATCATCATCGTCCTGCTCGTCGGCACTGTCCGTGGCGACTTCGTCGTCCCCGTCCTCCTCTTCCGTTGTCGTCGCCACCGCTGGTGCTTCCGAACAGCTGCAACGCAACAACAACAGCAACAGAGGCACAGCGAGTCGCACAGCGACAACGTCGGCGGTACACAACAACATGACGACAGTGAGCAGCAACAGCAGTTGTACGGCGTCGTCATTGATGGCGACGGCACAACAACAGCAGCAATTGGGCAAGAGGACGGCGGTGGTCAACAACAGCAACAACCATTTGGTGCCGGCGACATCGGATTCCGCCGTCGCATTCCCTCCAATGCCGCCTCAATCGGCGCCAATGGCGTCCAATGCCAATCTTAGCCTGCATCAGCAAATTGCACTGTTGTTGGGTCAACAACAACCGCAGCAGCAGCAACAACAAAGGATTTCGACGACATTTAACGAGTGAGTGTTTGAAATATTTCCGCTCATCCCATCCAAGATTTGAACAAGAAACATTTGTTTGTTGTTTCAGTTCCTCATCCTTTCTCCAACAATCTCATAGCCACCATCGCTTTCCGCCTGTTCACGGGTCATCAAATCCATTGGGTTCGCCGCCACCATTTTCCGCTTCCTCCGCTTCCGGCCCGTTGTTCAACACCACCAACTGCAACAACAACAACAGTTCAACCACCACTGCGCTCGGTGGACTGTCCCAACTACTTGCCGCGAACGGTGTCCATTTGTCGGCGGCTGCTGCGGCACAACATGCGCATGCCGCGTCCTCCTCCCCGCTGTTTGGCGGCTTTCCCATACAACCGTTGGGCTCGGGTGCCGGCTCGCTGACCACCGGGCACAGTGACTCTGCAGCGGCGGCCGCGCAACTGCAGCAACAACAGCAGCACCATGCACAGCAGTTGCTGAACAGCATACTGTTCCAACAACAGCAGCAGCACGGCACAGCCGCCTTTGCCACCAATGGCACTGCTGGTGGTGGTATGATGTCTCATTACAACCACCACCACAACCATGCCCAAAATGCCATGGCCGCCAACAGTCTGTTGGCACAGCTTGGTGTTGGTGGTGGCGCTGTTAACAACAACAATGCCATGCTTAATGCCAACAACAACAACAAGCAGTCCACCAACAACAACAACAACAGTAGCATTTTGTCCGCGTTGGTCACACCGTCCAATTTGGCGTTTGCTGCCAACATTTTGAATCCTACCGCTTTGCCGGCCCTTCAACAGCAGCAACAACAACAGCAGAACAACCATCAACTTGGAGGACTCTCCCAAATGGTTGGCACGCATAACACCGCCGCTTCTGCGCTGATGTCCAATGGTGGAGGAGGGGGCACCGAAGCGGCTTCATCGACGGGCACTGAAAGCATTTTGGCCGCCTTTTTGAGCGGTCATCCGGTGAGCAAAGCAATTGTCTCTTTTGGGAGGGGGGCAAATGGTCGACAATGTGTGACATGATGACCAAGTATTTACCCAAGAATTTGAGTCAGGTGGAGGGTGTGTACCTGTCTTTTTAGTTTTATTAGCTTTTTTTGATCGTACCAGGGATCACCCACCTCCTTGTTGCGTTGCCAGTCAGAAGGTTGAACGTGTTCGTCCGATCATGGATACAAAATCAAAAATGTGTGCCGACGGCAAACAATTGATTTTTGCCTGTCCATTTTTAGCTGACCGCTGCCGCATCTACTTCCAATGCTTTGACAATGAACAGCAACAACAGCGCGTCATCGAATGCGTTGTCGTCGTTGGACATTGAGCATTTTGTTCGCTCTCAGTTTGGCGGTAGTGGCGACAATGGTGGCCCAATGAACAACACCAGCGGCAGCAATGGTGCCCAAATGATGGCAGCTGCGGCAGCGGCATTGGGCAACCAAATGGTGAATTGTTTTATCCTGGTTTGATTTGGAATTGTAACGGTTTCAAATTTTAAATCCGTTTTATTGGCTTTTATGGAAACGAGGCAAAATGGTCCGTATCCGAATAATCCGCGGATATGGCTTTAGGACCCGAGTCCGTCCGATTTTTCAAAATTGTTATCCTCGGATCACCCTGATCACTCCAAATCCCTCGCCCATCCCACTAATTTTGTTTTTTTTTTCCTCAGCAAATGCATAAAATGGCGGCGCCCTCCTCAATGCTCATTCCACCGTCGCCATCGGCACTTCTCACCTCCTCCGCCAACCATCATCATCAGCAACAACAGCAGCAGCATCATTTGTCGTCGCTCAATTCGGGCACCACCACCGCCATGTTCAACCCCATTGAACAGGAACTGATGATGATGCGCCACTTTGGCATGGTTCAGCAACAACAACAACAGCAACGTGTTCAACAACAAAACTTTTTGGGCCCAACTCTGTCCAGTGGCAGTATGGTTGACGCGGTGACGGCGGCACAATCCAAACAGCACCAGCAGGCGGACGGCATGATCAGCGGCGGCGGCGGTGGGGCTGATCAACAGCAGCAGCATGGCACATCCCGGACCTGATCGATACGGCGAAGACGACATATTTGTTTCTCTGATCAATCGGACTTACCGATACGACAAAATGCTTTTACGGGCCAATCCTTCCTTCCCCCCACCACCACATTTGCCAGTTGATCTTAGTCTCTATTTCTATCGCTCACTCTCTTAAATCTTCACATTCTTCCGTTGTAGAATGAATGAATGGCGGCGATTGTATTATTTTTTTATCATTTTGTTCCATTTTTGGAATTTTCAACACAATTAATTCTTTCTTTTTTTTATTTCATTTTTTTTGGTGCGGGTTTAATCTCTCAGCACACACACACAGCACGACAACAAAACAAAATTCACATCATCCACACTATTTAAAACAGCAGCAGCAACAGAGTGGAAAAGCGATTATTATGTACAATACAATAATTATTGAGAAAATAATTTATGCACAAAAAATTATTTACTTTTTTATTTTTTATTACAAATCGTTTTTTTTTTTTGCCTCCAACCCCTCGTCATTTTTTTAACAAAAAATTACATTATATTCCATCATCGGACTGTTGTGTGTTTGTTGTTGTTTTTTTGTCGTCGTCGTGTGTCCATCATACATATGTTCTTTCTTGATTCATCCATCCATCCCCTCCCCAAATTCATTCGTCTCCCTCCCTCTCTCTTCTCATCCTTTCAATCCCTCCCCTCTCTCCCATTTTCGCCCATTCTTTCTTTTGTCTGTCTGTCTCTGTTTTGTTTGTTTTTTACATTTACATATGTTCATGTTTTGTTTTCACAAATTTTGTGTTGACCTTTTAAAAAGAGTAAAAAACAATAAAAGAAATGTAAAATTGTGTTTATTGATTGCTATTTTCATTACAAAAATTAGCATTGGATTTGGCACGTGAATTGGTCAAGATGCCCGAATTTCTTCTAGTAGACGGGTGTCTATTTTTCAATACCCCCTCTATGGGCAGCGTCAATTAGAGGGGGGCCTCTATTAGAGGAAATATGATAGATGAGTTTTCTCCCGTCGCTTCGGGCATTTTATGCCAGCCATTGGTCAAGATGCTGTATTTCCGACGGGCGTCTATTTTTCATCCCCTCTAGGGGTAGTGCCAATTAGAGGGGGGAGGGCGTCTAATAGAGGAAATACGGTAAGTTATCCCCTTGGCGCTTCAGGCATTTTATGTACACCGGGGCGGGCATGGTTTCCATGGGTTTTTTTTTTGGTTGTTGTTGTCATGTAAAATAATCCTCCTCCATTTTTGCATACCTAAATTCCCCGCCCCCTCCCGCCAAATACGCGCCACTGTGCGGCTAATAGGGGATTTGCTGCGGAAGTGGTCGTCCATCCCTCCCCCGCGGCCACTGCACCGATCCGATCACTCTCCCGCGGGGGATGATTTTTGCACAGCCATACACATTCCCTCCGCCCCCCCCGCCCCGTTTCCCCTTGAGCACACTTTTTGCCTCTTTTCTGCGCCAGCGGGGCTGGAGGATTGATGGACTCTGACTGCCTGACTGACTGACTGTTTGTTTGTTGATCGTGTTCTATGTTTGTTGTTGTATTGTACTTTAGGGGGGTTGGATTGCGCGATTCGATGGTTTTGGAGGCACCCGCCCGCCTGCGCCCGGCGGGGAAGAGCAACAAACGCCGGGGGGCGGCGGGTGGGTGCAACTTGTTGCTGTTGCGCGTGTTATTACTGATTAAGTGGGGTTGTGGTGGTGGTGGTGGGGACAAAAACTTTTTTGTCCCCCCCCCCTCCCTCACCATTGACAGGTGTCCGTCCTCCCCCCCCCCCCATATGTGCAGCATGCATTATTCGATCGTCAATCGATCGCGCGATTTGTGCATGAATTGCGGTGGTGCGCGGGATGAGGGCTGTGCGCGAAGCCGAGCGGGGGGATGGTAGTGGTCGAGTGGTTGTTGATGGAGGGGGGGGGGCGGGGGGATTAACGCCTCCAAGAGGAAAATGAGCGCCGGCGGGGAAGGGGGCGAGGGACAAGGAGGAAAGGGGGGGGGGGAAGGGAGGAAGAGACTTTTTTGGCTTTATGTGTAGCTTTGCCCATCCTCTCCCCTTTTTATGTGCTTGTTCAATTCGTCGTTGTCGTTCGTACTCCTCCTCCGCCTCTTTTGTTTCCTGTTTCTCGCTTCTCCTTTTTCCTCCTTACCTTTTTCCATACTCCTTTCAATTATTTGACTCTCTCTTTCTCTCTCTCTCTCTCTCTTTTATCTTCCGCCCTCTTACTCATCTTCCTTTCTCCTCTTTTCTCTTTCCTTCCTTTCAATTAATTGACTCTCTCTCTCTTTTTCTTCCTCCCTCTTACTCCTCTTCCTTCCTTTCTTTCCTCTCAATTAGTTGACTCTCTCTCTCTCTCTTTTTCTTCCTCCCTCTTACTCCTCTTCCTTTCTCCTCCTTTCTTTTCCTTCCTTTCAATTAACTGACTCTCTTCCTCTCCTCTACTTTTCCCATCCCAATTCTTCTTCGGCCTTCTTTTCATCCTCTATTCTTGGTTTCTTCCTTCCGTCCATTTAATTGACTCTCTTTTTTCCTTCCAGCCTCACACTCCTTCTCCTTGCTTTTTCCTTCTCCAACTCAATTAATATTTTAACTCTCTCTCTCTCTCTCTCCTCTGTCCTCTTCTCTCTTCTTCCGTCGTCGACATGACTCCTTTTCATCCATTCTCTCCCTCCTCTCTTCCGTCCCCCATCTTCCTTTTTATTCTTCTTCATCTTTTCCATCCTTCCTTCAGCGCTCTCTCCCCGCTTTGTCCCCGTCCCCGCCGGCAATCCCCGCTTTTCGTCAAACTACAAAAAAAATTGTTTCTTTTGTCACCGGTTGCACATGCATTTGACATTTGATACATTTGTGTGTCCTAGGTGTGGTGTATTAGTTTTTGTTACATTTTACCCCCTCCCCCCCAATTCGGCATCAATCATCGGAAAGGCAACACAAAATGCGTGACTCCATCGCCGTCCCGTCGTCGTCCCCTGGCGGCGCCGCCGCCGCCGCTATTTTATTCCTTCCCCTTGCGCTCCCGCCGGTGCCCCACGGGGCGGCGGCGGCGGCCTGTTGCCCTGGCGGCGGCGCCGGCGGCGGCACTGTCCCGCCGCTGGCAGTTGGCCCTTGCCCGGGCCCGTCAACCACCGCCGGCGGCGCCGCTCGCCTTTCTCCTCCTCCTCCCCCACCGTCGTCGTCACTGTTCGTCCTTCACCGCCGCCGTCGGTGTCGTCGTCGTTCGTCGTCCTCTTCCGCCATTTTTTCACGGTTTGTTCGTCCCCCCGTCCGTACGTCCGTCCGTCGTTCGTTCAATTAACCTTTTTTTTCGCGCACTCACCCCCCCCCCCCCCTCCGACCCCCACTTGGACTCCGCTTTGGCCTCCCTCCTCTCATTAACCCCTCCCCCACCCTTTCCCTTTTCCCCACCCAAAATTGGTCGTTGGTTTATTAGCCCTTTGGCGCACTCTCCCCCTCCCCTCACCCATTAACCCTTGCCCCCCTCCCCCTCCTCCCATTAACCCTTGCCCCCCTCCCCCTCCTCCCATTAACCCTTGCCCCCCCCCCTCCCCCTCCTCCCATTAACCCTTGCCCCCCTCCCCCTCCTCCCATTAACCCTTGCCCCCCTCCCCCTCCTCCCATTAACC
>JAKKIK010000580.1:0-27625 GCA_024500135.1 Heterodera carotae | reverse complement strand
CAAAACAATGGTCCCACAAGTGTCCGCCATGTCGTCTACCAAAATTGCCACTTTGTCCTGAACATTGCCAACCAAAGTCATTTTCTCCACTTCGTTCGGATTGTTGCGTTCTTTGTGAATCAGTGCAAAAGCAGCATTCAAACGGTCAGCAATTGAAGTTACACTAAAAAAAAATTAAGAAAATTAAGAACGCGTAAATAATTAAATGGAAGATAAAGTGTGAAGATTGACAATGCCTTTTATGCCCGATTAGTCAGATTATATAAAAGAAAGATTTTCAAATTTTTTGGCGGGTGTCATATACAATAAATTTACGATTGTGGCTATACCGTTTGGCACCACCGGCATCAGGCGACACGATGACTGCCTCCTGCCAGTTCGGGATGGACTCCCGAATATATTTAAGGATTGCCGGCTCCGCATACAAATTGTCTACAGGAATATCAAAAAATCCTTGAATTTGGGATGCATGCAAATCCATGGTGATGATGTGACCAGCACCAGAAATGGAAAGCATATTAGCCACCTAAATAATAGGGGTGCATTTTTTGCTTTTCGGGATTTCCTTTTTTTCTGATTATTTTTAGAGTGGGGTTTGCTTGTGCCTTTGGAAACCGGGCAATTTTTTGTTATTTTTTGCCGTGATCATAATATTGTGTAAATCTTAGTCAAAATCACCGAACGGGACCGGATTGAAAGATTTTGAAACCACCCAAGATTCCGGATCCGGTTGTTTTCAATCTTGTTTTTTTCTAAAAATAACAGACCGGACTACCGGATCTTGTTAACGCTTTTGCCAGATCCCTTCCTGTCCAAACTCTACTCAAAACCAACCAATTTGGCAGTGATCGGTGCGCGAGATTTGTCCTTCTTGTCCTGTCTGGCATACGGAAAGCACGGGATGACAGCGGTGACGCGAGAAGCGGACGCGATTTTGCAGGCACTGATCATGATCAACAACTCCATCAGGTGATCGTTGATTTCGCCACATCTATAAAAATTCAAACCAGGCAAAGCCTTTGTAAAGAATATGACAGCTAATTAAATAATTACCCGCTCTGAATTATGTAGACATCCTCGCCTCTGACAGATTCGATTATTTCAACATTTGTTTCCTGCGCAATGAACCCATGAAAATTAAATTTATAAAGAAAACAACGCTACTTTATTGCTGAATTTTTTTAACGCAGCTTTTGCAACTTCAAGCTGAAGTCTGTCACAAATTCGCTGTGCCAAATCATGATGGGATGAGCCCGAAAAAACTGAAATGAATCGTCCGAGACGATTTAAGACTGGCTTTGTTTCACCTTTTATATTAGGCATTCTGACGTTGATAAGAGAACCGCAGGATGAAGCCGAAAATTCTTCTCCTTCGCTGAGAGCCAAACTTCCGTTGAGGCTAGACGTTTTGGAGGAATAAGAAGGCTTTGCCGGGGACAACTGAAATTTGAGCACTAAAAAACTAATTTAATGCAATTTATTGAAAAGGGCACGGATGGAATTGAAACGAGAGCACTACGAATTGAAGCCAAATATTTTGATAAGTGCCTCAACATTGTCCTAAATACAATTGGACATTACAAGAATCAAAATAAGCCGATCGATCTTTTCATTTCCTTAATAGGATATTTGGAAAGATAGGTAAAAGTGTCAATGATTCTAAAATGCCAATTTAGTGTGAAATTGCAATTGTAAGGTCAACTGCTGAATTAATTAAATTTAAAACATTTGTTTTAACTTTTAAAGGTAAAATTTCAAAATCTCAATTTAATCCTTTTTCTTCCTGTTTAAGAAGCTTTGCTCACCACTGCGGCCAAGCCCAGAACAGTCATAAGCCGCTCATTTTGTGAGCTGTACAGAACCAATAAAAATTACCGATTTCTTCGACTTTTTTTTTTGTTTTGTTTTTCGGGTCAACGCTTCAGCAGAAACTCATCTTCGGAACAAAACTTTGTCAAAACGGATTTGTCCATCGTTCGTTTGCATTTGTTCTTTCCTCCCGCCGTTTTTTCTCGTCCATTGCCACCAATTTTGTTATCAGCTGACAGAAATGCTTCATTCATCTCGGCAAATTGTTTTGTTTTTCATTCCCTTCAATTTTTCTCATCCGTCAGCTTCTTCCGCTCTTTTCTGTCCGTTGTCTTTTTCTTACGCTTGAATTCGTTCTGTTGAGTGAAAGCGTCGTCCTCCAGCAGAATTTATGAGTGCCAATTGCCCTCCTTTTTTTATATATAAAATGGCGCGGCACAATTTGCCGCCATCAAAGCATTTCTCGTGGCAGCATTTATGTTCAAATTGGCCCCGCCTTCTCTGCTCCTCGCCTTTTGTTTGGCGGCGGTTGCGCTGTCGACGGATCAAAATTTGGTAAGTGACAATTTTTGCGCGCATTTTTCCTCTGATCAGCCAGCAATTGAGGAGGAAAATGGCGACGACCAAAGCATTGGTCGAATGGACAAAAGAAGCGATGATGAATACGGTAATTGCAATGTTTTGACCATTCCCCTAAACTGACAGAGGCTTTTTCAGCCGACCGATTTATCAACGGAAACGGAGTTCCGATGATGGGTTTCGGCAAGAGGAATCCGAATACGGAATTTGACCCAGCGAAAATGCCGATGATGGTAGTCAAAAAACTTATAAATTCGGGCCTTAACTTGTAAGACAATTTCTATTAGGGGTCCGGAAAACGACAAGTCGGACCACTCCAATACAATGACCTAGCGACGAAGCTGGAACTTTGGAGAATGGGCCTAATCGGATGAAGCGAAAAATGTGTAAGCGTGGACACTTTTTAAATATGCAATACTTTAAAGAGACTAAACGCTTCTGATCTGATTCTTTATTATGACATTTGGTATTGAAAATTACAACAGAAATTATTGCTGATCATATTGCGGATGAAATGGAGTGATCAGTGATCACCAAACAACGGAAATTAATCATTCAATCACTCTCTACAACTCATTAATTTCGTGCACATTTCGGTGGTCGCTTAAGGGGCTCAAAAATGTGCTAATGAAAACAGCGGTCCGCGCGTTGAGCGTGGCGTGCCACCATTTGTCCGGGAAGTAAATGAGCTCTCCGGGCTTAAGCAAGCATTCCATCGGGCGCTCTTCGGAGTTCAGCGTCGGCAGAACTTCGCTGTACCATTGGAGCGTCGATTTGTCGGCGTCCCAACGGGGCCGATGCTGCTCCGCGTAAAGAAACCACCGTTTGGCACCAAAAATCACTTCGCCAAAGCCGGGACCGTGGAAATGGAAAGGAACACTAAAATTAACACTGGCCGACCAATCAAAGAAAAAATAGGAACTCATTTGAAAATGGCGGGGTCCGGTCCCAGTTTATCCCTGCATAATTACAACGGGAATATGGGAAAGCCCGTCAGGGATCCCGATTCCGCCGGTTCCAATATCACCTACCCAGTGCCAACAGCGGCAATCCCAAAACTCAGCGCTTGTGCATGACCGGGAATTGTCCACCGTGGTCTGACGTATTCGTCCAACAACGGTCTCCACAAATCTTGGTCAATGTCGCCGAAGAGATACAAAGTCTCTGAAAAAGCCATGGTCAAAAATAGGGGTTGGAAGCGAAGAAATGTCGCAAACAAAAACATATTCAAATGGATCAGTTTGTTGACCGTTGCCGGAAATGCTCAAATTTTGTGCCCTCAAATGTTTTTCGACGTAATCACCAAATGTCGTCTCAACTGTAAAAATAAATTTGAAAAACAAATTCCATTCTGCCCCGAAAGCTGTCCCAATTGCCTTTTGTGTAGGAATAAGTGTTCGCTGAACTCAACACAACGGGCACATTGTGCCATTCACCGAGCATTGTCTCCCTACGACAGCGCTCCCTCAGCCAATCATTGCGAATACCGACGATGATCACCGGCTTTGAGTTGGCGTATCTAAATGCAAAACGATGATCGAATATTTGCACATATTCGGGATTGGCATGCCGCACTTTTTCAAGAAGTCCTTTTCGGTCAGCTGATTGCCATCAATCCGTTCGATTGTACATGGGCCTTCGAGAGCAATTGCCTGTTCTCCGACCAATCGCCTTAAATATGTTTTATTTGTCCATGGATAGAAGCTGAAATGGACATCGACTGACTGACCATCCCCCGTCGTCGTCGTCATCGATGGCATCAGTGTAAACAGTCACATTTTCATACAATTTAAGCCCATCAGTTGCAACGATTCGGAAACCCCCGAAGAGAAGGACAAAGACGAGCAATAAATGATGTCCAAGGGGGAATTGGCTAATTGGGAATGTCGCCATTGATCAGATGTTTTGGTGGGAATCCCGCGAGAGTTCGTTGCGATTGGGTGGTCGTACACCGAACGAATACCCCGCGGAATGAGCCCAATTAGGGGCTAAATTAGGAGAATATTTGCGCACGATAATTGAGTGACGAGATATGGATCACCAACAAATTGAGCCAAAATTTAATTTAATAATAAAGCACAATCAAATTCGATTTGCTAGGAAAAGCAGAGAAATGCGCGCAGTAAATTATAAAATAAATTAAATATTCATTACAGCCAGCGGCCCTTTTTTGAATAAATGAAGGGCACGAGAGTCGGCATTGGCACTATTGCTCCAAACCTAATTAATAAAGCCGACTTTTTTGGCACCTTTCCCACCCACCAAAGCGGCATAGCAACTGTACACCATATTGCTGCTGGCCAATAAAAAGTAAATTCGCATTTACGAAGCAAGCGCAGAAGCTCAAGAATGGAAGGCGTCGTGAAAAGAGTTTTCAAAATATTATTTGCCACATTATTTTTTTTGGTGGGAGCAGCGCCGACGCCCTCGGGGATGAATGTCCAGGGAAAGAAAGGTGAGTTCATAATCAATGTGTTATCCTTGTCCTATGGATCCCTGCAGTGACCGTATCCGAGGGGGAGAGGGGCACGTACCAATGATGGAGCCCGAAACCCGGTTTTTCTCGGCCCGAAGCAACACTGATACGTACTGCCCACAACCCAAAAAGGAATCTGAATAACCGGCCCACAGACCAAGCCCGTATGCAGAAAAATTTAGGGGGGATGCCCGTATCCAGAAAAAAAGGGGGGGAAGGGGAGGGGGAATTGGTTAATAAGCAATTTTTTCCCATTTTCGGGGGGGGGGGTTTCCCCCTGGATACGGACCTGCTACAGACTATGGTTATGTCCCTGTTGGTCCCTCTCAAACTGTTCCATTTTGCGCAGCATTACTCATCCCCTACGAATGGCCTCATGGCTTCACAGCGCGTACTTACAAAATGCCGCGCCCCAGCGACGCATGGAATTACGACCCGTTGTGGTACGACTTACTCTCCCGGTGAACTATCTGTTCAGAATGAAGCCCCCCACTAATTGATTCTAAACAGAAGCGGAATTCACAAGCGAATGTCGGAGGAAGGTGGCGAAAACGGCGGAGACAGAGACGGAAATATGGGAAAGCGACTGTTTGTGGCACGCATCGGTAAACGAACGGCACGGGCGCATTATTGGGCACGAGTTGGCTGATGGATGGGAAATGATTGAAACTGATGGGCAAAAAGAGAGAGCAACACAATGGAAATGTACCGAACTCGTGTCAGAGGGACACATCGTCAAAACGAACAAAATTTGACAATTTTTTAAGAAACAATTATTCGTGAAATGTGACAATTTACGTTCTCCAATACACACATTTAGTCAGCCCTATTTCTAAGCAAAAAAATGTGCGTTTGTCACTGTTCAGAACACCGCGCAATTTCATCCTTGAGCAATTTGGATTCCTTAAGCTTTGCCAATTCGGTGTATCCTGAAAAAAACAAAATTCCAGAACAATGAATGTTTTGTTTGGAAACAAAAAACTGGGTACCGCCGATGAACTCGCCGCAGATGAACACTTGTGGGACCAATTTGGACCTGGACACGTAGACTAAGCCGTTCACGTAGCGCTTAACTTGACCGTTTTAAACTCACTCCAAATCCGAGGCAGTCACCAAACCGCTTAAGACCAAGATCAAAACACCGGACGGTTAGGGGGAAGGGGTGGCGGGGATAAATTGTACCCCTCCCAACCACCTGCGCCTCGGCGGGGTCTCCGCCGCGTTCCTTCGCCTCCAAGTCGTGCTCATGATAGTGAATTCGTTCTTGCTGCAACAGATCCTTGGCCATAGTGCAGTAACCACAGCCCGACTTGATGTAAACGACCACGGGATATTCGGCAATCGGAAATTCACTATTTTGCATATGGCCAAGCAAGCTTTTGTACCCAACTCACTTCCTTCCTTATTTGCTCTTCATTCACTCTCTTAGCAATCGATTCGGGCATGCTCGAATTGCCGACACCCATAAAAGCACTAATTCACAAAATGACTCTCTGACAACAAATAAAATTGTCTCCACTGACAATGGTCAACGGAAAACAAAGTAATACTGTGTACATATATGGTCAGACATTCAAGTATTTTTCGGCAATTTGAGAATATCGATCAGAGGAAATGAATTTACTAATGATTATTTTTATTCTGTTGTCTTTGAAAAAGCCAATCCAAAAGATGTGAGGGTTAATCGGCCGAGGGCATAACAATTTAAAATTGTAATGACTACAACTTTTTTATTAGTCAACCACATTCTACAAAATTGGTATCATTCGAAAGCTCTATATGTTTAGAAGCTATCATTAAGCAAAAGCTAAGCGATTAATAAATTCTTGAAAAAGTTACGGTTTGTAAATTGCGAAAAATTGAGAATTTCATAAATTTTCATGATTTTTACTTTATAATTTTTTTTAAAGTGGATTAATCGCTTAGCTTTTGCTTAATGATAGCTTCTAAACATATAGAGCTTTCGAATGATACCAATTTTGTAGAATGTGATTGACTAATAAAAAAGTTATAGTCATTACAATTTTAAATTGTACGAACTGCCATTGTACGAACTGCCTTGACACCGACTAGCCCACTCCTTATCCGCTCGCTTTTCCCACACCAAGGATGGATCCGGATCCGAACCGGGATTTCGGTTTTTCAAATAAGTCCGACCCGGATCGAAAAAGGTTCCTAAGTCCAGCCAGCCTATTGTGAAAGGTTGAAAATGGCATCAGTGAGAGTTCATTGGATCGCAGCTTCGAGTTATTGCTGTTTGGTTGCGCAACTTTCACACATTGTCATTGTCGAGGCGATGACTGATGCGATGGAATATAGCCCATTTGAAACTGAAACATCAACATTTAAAAGTGTGCATTTCCGGACACTGACTGACCAGCTGCGGGTTGTACCCCGAGGCGGCCAAGTCAAATCCGTTGGCGATCACTTGGTGCTGCAGATCAGCCTGGCCATGGTGCAGCATATTTGCGTACGGACTGAGCATTGAATTTGCCGCCGCTGCCGCAACGGCACCCGCCGAAGCGTTGGACAAAACGCCGTAGGGGGAAGCTTAAAAATGTTTTCAATAGAAGAAACGTGACGGATGAATGGTCCCAGCCGTATGATACTGTTTGTAGATTAGTTATGTTCTTAAAATTCGACAAGGGCCATTTCCGGTAATTTCGGTCCCCCCCCCCCCCTTTCCTGGCGATGCCCATTCACTTACGCTGTGCCTTCTTCTGCGCGTACATGCTGGCTTCCTCTTGTGCCTTGGCGATGTTCTTTTTGTACCGGATGCGCTTGTTGCCGAACCAATTGGACACCTGCGAAACGGTGATTTGGCATTTGCGTGCCAATTCCTCTTTGATCTCTTCGCTCGGGTACGGGTTGCTCAAGTGGGAATAAAAGTATTCGTTCAACACTTCCGTCGCTTGTTTGCTGAAGTTTCGCCGTTTCCTTCTGAATTGAATAGTTGAATTTTGCTTGTATTAAATGTTCAAGTCCGAACTAAACAGGGGTGGGTCCGGATCACCCAACCGGAATTCCATATAATAAAACTAACCGGAATCTCTAGACTTCGGACCCAGCCCTGATCCCACCTAATCATTTCCGGGCCAAAAACAAACAATGGAAAAACAAATACCGCGCGTCGAGAAAACGCGAACGAAGCACCATCACATTCTCGCATGTGCTTTGCTTCAGCTGGACTTGAATGGTGGAGAACTTCTTCTGAATGATGCCGACCATTCGATTCATCTAAAAAAGCAAAGTCAAACAAATGAACCAACAAATGTCATTTTGATTTGTCAGAAAATAGACGGACGCCCTGACCCTTTATTACTTCTGCCCTAATTTTGCAATAGGAGCCTCCTAAAACTTGGATAAACAAATTATTGATTGTGTGCAATTTGTTTTACCTCGTCGACATTTATCGGCCTAACTGTGGCCATGTCGCGCAACAGTGAGATGACGTGTTGTGTAAACTCTTGGCAAGCCTGAACTCGTAGCTAGGCGAAATGATCACAGTAACACCAACAATGGGACCGGTCCATCGCCAAAGCTTCCCTGGATCCCGTTTTTAAATTCTGAAAAGTAGATTTGAATCCCGTCTCGGTGCAATTCCGAAATCCCAGAGATATTTTAAATTCCGATCTCCACGGAACGCATGAATTATTGTACATCCCTCCCCCCCACGCACGCACTTCCTCGTATTTGCGCAACTCATCATTGTACGTTTGGCGAATTTGCAGCAGTTTCTGTTTGTAATCCGCCTGGTCACCAGCGGTGTCCGCAATATCCACGGGGTCGGGGCCGGAAACTTTCTCCGCTTGGAGCATATTGTCGAGTCGAATCAGTTGAGGATCTGACAAATGGGCACTGATTAAATGATTGGAAAAAAAAGTATTACCCTTGTTGTCGTCATTTTGTTCTTCGGGCAAACTTCGCATTGAGGGGGCTGACAAATAATTGGGAGAAATATTTATTTACATAATTTGGCTAAATAATCACATGTTTTGTCTTTGATTTCACAAAGCACCGCAAAAAGAGGCGCCTTAAGTGGGTGTTGCTTCAGCTGCGCCTTCCTAAACGTACATTCTGATTATTGAACGAAAATAAACGTCAACGAACGAACGAAATACTTATCCTCTAATAGTTAGTTTTTTACTGATCAAGTAAATTAAGAGTTATGGCCAAAAACTCGCCCAAAATACGGATACCTAACCAATCACCTCATTTGCACTGCTTCCGATGGCTCCAAAGTCTCCTTGGTTATGACATTTAACTGATGCAGAAGGTCATTAAAATTACAAAAACGTGGATAATGGCGTTGTTGGATTTCAGCGGACATTTTTATTCCGCAGTATGCCCCAAGTCAACAAAAATTGCTCTATAAAGATAAAAAATGATACAAATAAATAACACTAATATGAGGCAAAAAGCTTCTTTGGTTTATAATTCCAATCTCTCTGGTTACGAATGCTTATTCGGGAAACAAGAGCGGAGACGAAACCCGATTTTAATGCCCATGGTACAGACGCGCTCAGATTAAAGCCATAAAAAGCAAAAGACCAGATGCTATTATGCATGAATGAACTGACCGGTAAATATTAACTTAAACTGACAATTTGTTGCCAACCTTAATTGGAGAATTTTAGACTAAATTCGATGACAGACCAAAATTATATAAAAAAATATATCAAGAAACTGGATTTGCCGTTCAATGCATTTTTTCTTTCTTTCTTTAAATGTTCTCAATCAATATCACAAAATTTATCTTTGTACGATTAAAGTTTCAAAAATTGTGATGATCCTTCAAATGACGGAAGATCAATGGCATATTTCTTCAACAATCTGAATGGTTTATGAAAAGTCTAACATAATAAATGAATAATATTAAAAGAAAACTTACGCTGGTGGCACAAATCGACCACCCAAAAAATGGTGTTCTCCTTTAAAATATTGTGCACATTGTTTCGGGGCAGTCAGTGAAATGAGCGTCAAAGGATTGAGAATTGGCAAATCGCTGCCTTCCCCTGGGGGTCCTTTCTCCACATCCCAACCTTATGGTAAGTCTTGATTAAAATGATAAGTTTAGTACATCCAAAACACCTGAAGGGATATCAATTGACACAATAGGGACACGGTTTTGGGCATTTTCCATTTGTTTCAAAATTGTATCGAATGGCTCCCGGATCGGCGGACGGAAGCTAAAGCCGAAGAGTGCGTCAACAATAAAGTCGAAGTTGGCAATGGAATCCCCGTCGGGGAATGATTCCAAAAAAGGAATTCCGAGACTTTCCAATTGGCGCTAAATTCAGTTACAGTGACAAAAAAAAACAAAATGCGCCGTTAACTGACCGTCAGACGAAGCATCAGCTCATTCTTTGAAGGTTTTGGGTACAGAATGGAAGGCGAGAATCCCTAAATTAACTAATTTGTAAGTGACAAAATGTCATAGTCCCCTCCCTCTATTTTAACTATAAATTCCTCAAGTAATGACAAAACGAACAAAATGCTTCAAATGTCTGGCACAAACGAACCCATCGCCGCCGTTATTTCCGGGACCTGACACAATGAGCACATCACCTAAAAATTGATATGGCATTAGCACTCCCCCTGACCATTTCGGCTAATCCGAATCACCTTTTTTAAATATTTCGTTGATGGCCTGGGCACAGCTCAGTCCCGCCAATTCCATCAGTTGGTCCACGCTGAAAGCATACGTCGTGAACAGTTCCTGGTCAATGTCAATCGCTTCCTGTTGTCTGCCAATGGAAAAAAAATTACATTAAAATAAACAATTAATAAAAGAACCGAAGGAATTTCATCGTAGAACTGTTGACGACGGAAGATAACCTTCTAACAATGTTCATACAGCAAAAATAGCCATCAACGAATTTGCAATGTGAGAAAAAAAGTAGAAATGAAAACAGCAAATTTGGGTCTTTGCATAATTCAAAAATACATTTTCATTTAAGTTTCACATTTATATGGCTCTGAAAAAAAAGTTAAGCACACTTTGTTAACGGAATAGCATGTATAAAAAGAAAGTGACTAGGAAGGTGCAAAAATGTCCATCGCCGCCCGAATTATGTAATGGACGGTGCCAAATTCGCCTGCCGGCGCTGTGTCATACAAATGCCTGCAGATCCCTCGAGCCCCGTCGCATCCAATCCCACTGGCGCAACATTCCAACACAATTGTGCCCATCTCTGCCTAAAGTACACTCTGTCAAATCCTTATAAATATGTTGTATCGATGACCAAGATAAATCTAATAACCACAAAAACCAATCTCAAGGCTAATCTCCGTGGAGGGGGGGAGGGGGGGGGATAAATTTGGGAATAATGGACTCATGGTCAGAACGAAAGTGCGAACGTTTTGAGCCACGAAGATCCGATTTGCGTGTTGTAGCACATATTCAACTTCAAACGGACGGTCGTCGGGAATGTGAGGGTCAGTCATCAGCAGCAGTTTCAGCTTGCCCATCAGAGTTAGCACTTCGACGATCAGCTCCCGATATTCGGGCTCCGCAATCTTCAAGCGATACTTCACAATTAGCCAGCCAATTGGTGCTTTAAAGGGTACTTCTTCCGTTCCGTCGCCGTATTGTTGGACTAATCGACCTATGCTCACTGGCATGAAATTGCAAAATTGAATATGGAAATGAAATTTTGATTCAAATTGCGCCATCTTTACATCAAAAATAATTTCAAGAGCTTGAAATCTAGTATGATGGCAGAAAAGAAAATAAGTACCCTTAAAGCACAAATCGTGAGGCGTTCCTTTTACCTGATTCAAGACTTGTTCAACCTAAACATTTATTTGGTTTAATACTTTTAAATTTTCGTAATTTTTACTTGCAAAGCGAATTTGATTTCTTTTCTGGTCATTTCCTGCGTCAATCGATAACTGAGCACAATTCCATCGATCGAAATTCCGTGCGGAAACATTCGAACAGTATCCCAGAGGTTCTGAATAGCAATCATATAGCAAACATTCTTT
Organism: Heterodera carotae; assembly: GCA_024500135.1. Taxonomy (NCBI): domain Eukaryota; kingdom Metazoa; phylum Nematoda; class Chromadorea; order Rhabditida; family Heteroderidae; genus Heterodera; species Heterodera carotae. Next base: position 15,774 of record JAKKIK010000580.1, on the reverse strand, counting down.
TTGTCAATAGATACCGCATAAAAATCGGGAGGGACTCTATTCAACGCTCCGTCAATGCGTCGGTGTCTGAGCCAAATGCCAAACTGAAACTCATCGCCGGCTAACGAATCTTCACTGTCCGATGGACTGTCGTCGGCAATTGCAATTACAGGCGCAGTCAAAGAGGCTAGCGATAATTTGGCGGACGTTTTTTTGTTGGCCATATTTTCATTGCTCCTCAATCCGGCACGCATTGACTTGGCCCTCTCGCGCATTGACTTAATTCAACAGTAGTGCACTTTTTTACTGGTTTAAAAGTGGGTTTCAGTCACTTTTCGCTCTTCAATTTGCTTTCTGAAACTGCCAATGCCCGTGCGCAGTCCCTTGACACCGAATTCGTTTTCAGTGCCCGGACTCGCCGACTCTTCAAGCAAACGCCCACTCAGCAAAGAAAGAAGCATGCATTTCAGTTCAAATGGGCTAACGGAGAGCAAATGTTGGCTTGCAGTTTCGGCGTTAAGGTGTCTGAGTCTGGCGAGTTCACTGGTGAGTACCTGGAAAATCGGCCGGCTAGGGATTAAGGAAAACGGAAAAAGAAATGATTAAAAAAGAGCACTTGAATGATCAAACCAATGCGCAGACGGAACATTTCGACAAACAGTCGCGGGTCAGTTCTAACCAAAGAGCCAAGAGAAACGATCACTTCCTGAAGGACAAAACGAGAATCAAATAGAAAGAAACCCATTGATTACACAAGAAAACCTGTGCTAGGATGAACGAGTTCGGATCTGAACAGTTAGAGGATGATTTATTTGTTGTCATTAGTTCCCATTTAATATCGTTAAACCTTCGCTGTAACAACGGTTGAAAATTTGCAACAATTCTTCCTTATTTTTTGGGCTTGTTATCGCTTCTTCGTTTTGGGATGGCATTCCGACGGTTATTTGCTTCTGACGGACCAACAAATGTGTCACTGGGAAAAAGGAAAGATAAACTTCACCACACGCATTCAGCCAAACATATGCAAAATAAATTTCAAAAATTAACTCATAATTCAAAATTCACCGGCTTTTTCCAACTCGTCCAACTGCTTTCCGATCAGTCCGGCGGCGAGACGAGCCCAGGACCAATCACGCGATTCGCATGCTTTAATGTACACTTCTTCAATGAGGACACGAACAGTCACACCAGTGGCATTAGCCAATTTCGTGTCAAAATTAGGGCCAAGTTTAAGCCACAAGAAATGGATTATGCTGGCTTGTTCGTCCAGCAGTGTTGTTTCGGCCAACATTGTAATAAGGTCAGCTACTTCCATTCCCTCCAATTGACTGTGTTGCAATCTGTGCAAATTTTGAAAGGAGCCATAACCTTCACTCAGACCTTTCTTTGTTGTTCTCCCCAGAAGCATCGGAGTAAGAAGACAGAAGATGAGAGTGATGCTGATTTTGAGTCTGATGAGGATGAAAAAACATTTTCATTGATTTGCAAAAAATACAATGACTAATAAACGAGAAAACACTAACTCGTAAAGTGCAAACTCGTACAACCCCAAATACACCAGCATTTATTTATATGGAGTTGTAAAACGAGTCGGGCGTCTTGTCCCAATTAAACAAACAAACGCTAACATTTTCCTCTTCGACGGTTGGCTCCATTTTTCTCTTTGCTGCTGCGTTGGCCAGGCGTAACTTCAACAAATCTTGAAAGAAATAATTACGTAAATAAAAATTTCGAAGAAAAAAAGAAAATTTGTACCCGCATCATTGCTGTCCAAAACAATCGAACGATGGCTTAAAACCAAATAAATGAAATCGTTGCAAAAATGAAATTTAAGATTTACCGCATGGAAGCCGCTTGCACTGTGTTAAACTGTTTGAACCAACGTCCTCTGATCGAGTCCGACCTTTTCAATGGTCCGCGAAGAGTGCCTTAAACAAAATGGACCAATAAACGGGCTTTATTACCGCTAGTGATAGACTGGGCTTAAACCTGAATCAAACGGCACTTCCCGGGGAAGGCTTCGCGGCAGAGCTTCCCCATCCATTGAAAACAGTTCAACACTTCCGTCTTGGAATTCCAATTTGCTGACAGAAGTCGTGGAGGAAAAGTCGGAAATGTTTCCCATCACAACACTAAATCCGTCATTTTTAACAATTTTAATGCCTCTATCAATTACCGAGCACCTCCGATATAACCATTTTTGATCTTCTTAAGGGCTCCCAAAACGGTAGACTTCTGGCTCTTTTGAGTGACGTCCGTTATAAATGAACGGGAAGTGTCGTCTGTCATGCCATCCTAAAATTAAATTTTTTTTCAAAAATCTCATTCTTCAAAATCAATTAAAAGGGAATAAAAATTACAGTCTGGAGCATGTTGTCGGATATTACCAACACCTTAAAAAGGCAAAATAAAACTCAAGCATAAATACTTCAAATTAAATTGGAAAAAGAAAAGTACGACGAGGGGTCGTCCACTGATGCTAACGCTGTTCCAACTGTTGTAAATATAATAAAGTTCAGAACTCCATTCGTCCATCAGTACGCGAATGTCGTACACCAAATACGAGCGCCGCACGTCCATAAACTAAAGCGAATAAATTAAAATGGGTAAAAAAAGAAGGGAGTAAGAAACACCTGCGGAGTAAAGGCAACAAGTTTGCTGCCAACATGGTAAAGCCGAGACGTGCTCAAAAGTTGGACGTCTCTGTCAGCAGGACGACCGGACAAATTTAATTTGGTAGACTGACCCACTCTGGAAGCAAGGTAAAATACAAAGTAGTAAAGGGAAAACCCATTAAAAAAGAAAGACCTTCGCAAAATGTTGGCAAAAACTGAGGCGGGCAGCACAGCGTATTTTGACTCCAATTCGCTAATCATTTGAACGTCAAAGTCGTTTTGCAACAGTTCTTCCTTGACATTTCGGCCTTCGGCAAGGATCACAACTGAATTTGGATCCCTCAATTCCAGTTGAAGCCCCCTTCAAATAGAAGCCCCCCAATGGAGGTACAAAAACGAAGCCCATGAGGTTATAATTGCGCTCCTGCGCCAATCTGCACACCTTGTACTTCACAGGGCGGTCTTTTCTCCGTGGCCAGCAATCGCCTGCTGAGAGGGTCCTAGAAATGGTAGTGATTGTTTGCATACAAAACAACGCATAATATTTGCAGTACCAATTCAGCCGGGGTCAAATACCGGTCATGGAGAAGGCAGCAGAGCACATAAAGGGACTGCGCCCAAAGGAAAGGACTGCAATTGAAAGGGAATGGGAGACAAATAAAAGAGAGTGAATATAAAAGGACGGGGAAAGAGATCCCGCAAGAAAAACGAACATTGTCCCTCCCGGAACCCGGTCTTGTGAGCCGTGCTTTTGACGTTCCATCTCGACTTTGTCTGCAGGCACTTTGAAAAGCTCGGGAATAAGTTGTACAAAATTCAGTCGAGGCTCTCTTCTGTCGGGAACAACAACCTGAGTGAATTATTTATTCAAAAATTGTATTCATTCAGATGACTGAACACTTCGTCAATTCAGTCATTATTATTGGTGCACTGTTGTGCTCCAATTTACAACTCTCATTTCTGCAAGCGCTCTATGGAGGTGGGCCGACCAATGTGAGTGGATTTAAACGAATTGAGCAAACAGATTGATAATCTTGCCATCAGCAGTTCCCCCTGTTCAACAGCTACGTGCCCGGATATGTCGGCTTTGCACCTCCTGACTACGCACTCACCAGCTACTCAATGGGGGGATTCAAATTCCAGGGCACTAACACACCGGCAGAGGGCGGTGGTGGGGGCGGAGGTGCGGCATCCCCTCCAACGGCACCCACTTCAATGGGAGCAGGAGGAGGAGGAGGAGGCGGTAGTGGAACACCGCCAATGGGAATTGAAAATGGGCAAGGTGAAAGAGCACAATTGCCGGCGGCAGCAATGGGAAGTGGCGGAGAAACAGTGCTCCCGGCAACTATTGCCAGGGGAGAAGAGCAACCACCACCAGCAGCAAGCACAGGTGTTCAATTTCGGATTTCGTAAGAGGGTCAAGGGGGCATAAAGTTAAGATTTGAGGAAAGGTAAATATGTCATAGGGTAAGAAATTAAACGATATACGAAAATGGAATGGTTAGTATTTCTTCGAATTAAAGTACTTATTTTCTTCACAACAATCGGAAAATATTGCAAAAAAAAACAATTTCAAAAGCAGATGCACAACCACAACCGCCATCACCAAATCAACCACCACGAGAAGCAGTAGTCAGTAGACGAGTAAAACAAATACGATGATATTTGACAAAACTCACCGTTTGAAGTTGTTTCCAAAGTGTACTCTGAGCAGCCTCATCCTTGCGATAAACAGCATCAATGTACAAGTTACAAAGGAATAGAGGCCATTCACATTCGATGTTTTCAAATTTTTGCAGTTCACAGTTTATGTAATGGAGTCGAGTAGGGTCCTCAAAAGGGGCGAGGGGGTCAATTAATCGGACCCAAAACATTCAAGCCACCTCGAGGGCCGTTTTATATCCGTCGCGAAGAAATCTTTTGCAGCCGTAACGACCGCCTAAAGTAGCAAGAATAGTTTCACGTGTCAAAGTTGTAAGCGAAGTGTCATCCACAGCAAAGGCTGGAAATGATATGACGGAGAGCAATGCGGCGTCTGTCTCCTGAATTTCTAATTTAAAATTGCCGATTTATGGCGCCCACCTTGGAGAAACTTTCACGCGGAAGCTGAAACACCAAAAAGGAATAAATATAGATCGAACAAAAAATGGGCACCATATTGCAGAGAACAGCGGAACACTGTTGGATCTCGTCAGGCAAAACATGAATGATAGAGCCGTTGGACCCGTCCCCGAAAAGGTCTCCGACGTCGTTAATGGCCTGCAAAGCGGCCTTCGCCATGCCAATAGAGCTGGCATTCAACTCGCGAATGCCCTGGTTCGTTTTGTCGCCACGTTCCCATGTGCCAAAGTCCTCAAAGATAAAATTTGAATAGACTGCCAGTGAACTCCAACCCTAATTTTAATAAATTTGTTGTTACCGGTGTCCGATAGCCCGTCTCAATGTAATAGACGAGGTTTTGGACAAAAGCAACCTATGTCAGAAAAAATATTGTAGTAAATATGCTGACTCTAAACTAACAAAAAAAGAAACCTCATCAAAATTGCGCACGATTTGCAAACCTAAACAAACAAAAAGGTGATGAATACCAATTCTTCATCCAAGGAAACAAAAATGGTCTACCTGACGCAGTCATTTGCGCAAGTGTTAACAAGAAAATGGAAACTGCGTCAATTTGCAGGTGCCCCCAGTCGCTGTCGCCGACAACAGTCGCTTTGTTTTTAGCCGAATATTTTGCGTGCAGACAATCCGATTTCCTCTGCTGCCGTTTGAACAGTTCAACTTTGTCCGCCTGTCTCAGCATGCATTCCAACTTCACAAAGAAAAAATATATTAAATTTGACAATTTTTTTAATGAAATAGCATCTCACTAGCGATTGCATGCATTTGACACAGTTAAGGCCCAATTCGTGCGCTTTTATCAAATCCTCGTCAAACTCAGCCCTTTTTTGATACGCTCGATGCATCGCCCAGACGGCTTGAACTGCATAGACATTGTCGCGTATCCACGCATGAGCTGAATATTAAGTGATTAAGCAGCCATGGACCATAATTTTGTGGAGTCCAGAAGCAATGGTATTATGAAAATATGCTATATGACAACTCACAGGGATACTGATCAGGGTTGCTGATGAACAGCCCAGTGACAGGGTCTAAAACATCAATTCCATCATACTCAAGTAAATGAACGACCTTGACAAAAAAAAATTGTTTTCTGAACGACGATCATCAGTTGATCAAGCCGAACGCCTAAACAACCGCGATCAAAATAAACAGCAAGTGCATTGGACTACCAGATTGACTCCGTGCTCGCATCTGTCACGAATGTCAATGAAAATAATTCATAATCACCCTAAAAATTTAGCCATTTCGCTCTTAAAAATCTGGGTACCCCTGCAGTTATGAGCAACGTACAATGAATTCAAAAACCGATCTTTCGTTCTTATATACAAAGACATTTGTTAATTGAACAAATCAATGTATTGTATGTAATCAAGCAATTAAGGTTTTCTCGATAAAGAAATAATTGAGGACAAAGAGTAACAATTTAGTTATGGATTGGGTAAATGATTAGGACAATATAACGTCCGATCAAATCTCGATGAATGTCAACGTGGTATCATTCGCAGTTACGTCAGTAATAATGTAAGAGCCGTTGTACAGGTAGGGTTCTGTGATCGTTTCAGAGGTGGTTGAAGGATTCTTCAGCTTGTGTTGCGGGTCATGCCAAATGTTCTAAAAGAATAAATGAATTCAGTGCCTAAGGCAAAAACGGTCGTCAGACGGTCAAAACTCCAAAACGATATTATTTGTTATGCGACATTTTTAAAAGGAGAAATGCTTTTCAATGTCAGGTTACTAAATCCCCACTCACTGACCACCACTGGTCCAATCACCTGTCTCCTGCGGATCCATTCTACTCTTCGTCAAGTGTGACCGTCGCAACGACCGTTTCAGCCGTCTTGCTTTGCCCGTTGGCTGTGACATGAGTCTTGCCCTCATCCGATGAACCAACCGTCTCCACCACGCTGCCACTCTTCTGTTGGTGATCAACATCGTTGATCAGCACAATCTCCTTTTCTTCTTCACCCAACAATGTTTTGGTTGGTGGCACTGATTTGCTTCCACTTGGCGCCAATTTCTGCTGCTCCTCCTCATTAGAATCGCCGTTGCCACTCAAAGTGTACACCTGTATTTTGTGTGTTGTCGCCGGATCCGATTCATTTGTGATGATGAAGGCATCTTCGCCGACCATTTCTTCATTGTTTGAAGTCACTCCAGTTTTTTGGGCTTGCCCATTCTCAACGGGGTCGCCTGAATGCATCGCCGGTAACTGTTCCTTCACACACTCTATTTTCTCTTCCTTCACAGTGTGTTTGACTAAAAAAAAAGCTAATAATTGTGATTATAATACAATATTATATTGACTCAACCATAAATCTCCAACGCCACCGGCTCGACTCCTGTTGGCTTCGGTTCTTCTTGAGATGAAGTAGCCTTTTTTTCATCCACCCCCGACTTTTCCTCATCCTCGGTCGACAGTTCCGGCTCCGTCTCAGTGATTGGGTCCAGCTTCTGCTGCTCCTCCACTTCCTCCTTGAACTTCCGTAATGAGTTCCCAGTTAAAAAAACCCCCTTTTTGAGTGCCTCATGCGCCTTCACCGGAGAAGGCTTTTTCGGTGATTTTGATTCACTGACAGCTGCTTCCATTGGTTTGACCTTCTCCACAATACTGCCCTCCCGAGACTCTTTAGCAGCTGATGAACGACGACTGGAACGACGAGTTCCAACAGAGGTTGAGGGCGAAGTGACATCTTAAACGAAAATATCTTGATATTTAAGATGTCATTAAACACCGGCTCAGCCCAATTCCACACCTGAAACATTGTCCGCTTTTGTGTGATCCGGTGATTTAATAGCGCGACGAGTTCGCTTCGGCTGTGGCGGACCAAATACGGAAGGAGAAGTATTTATGGCGGGTGCTTCCTTTCCACCGCTGCTGGTTGGTGGAGCGCCAACCGAACGACGTTTCGGCGCCCGACTACCCACACGCTGCTCGAATTCTTGAATGAGCCGTTCATCAAGAATATTCGCTCTTGGTTCCCAAGTGTTGTGCTTGTTGTTCCATCCCTTCCATTTGACAAGGAATTCCTGTTGACCTCGTCGGTTTCGTGTCTGTAATAAGCGCTCAGCTGCGTACACTTGATCTCCGTCAATTGGGTCCGGATCCATCGAGTTCGAAATATAGAAAAGATATTTTAATTTTTTGAAGAGAGCGTCGCTAGGGTTCTAAAAAGATAAATCAATTGAGAAGAAAGCAGATGCTAAAAGCAGTGAATAGAAGTGAAACGCTGGCGGTGTTCATTTAAGGGACAGGAGACTAAAGACAGAAAGAAAGAAAGAAAGAAAAGAGAGAGAGAGAGAGAAAGGAGAAGACAGCGAGAGTGCAAAATACTCATAATGAAAACGAAGAAGTGGCCATCATTTGAAAAAGATAGACTAACAAAAAATAGAGAGCAAGCAATTAGGCAAAATCTCCTAAAGCGAGCTACACATAAAAGAAAAAAAAACAGCTAATATTTGGAGCTAAAAACAAATTTGGATTTTCATATTTTCAATATTTTACGTGTTTGGCGGTGCCAGTATTCGTTACCGGCTAATTTTATTGGGATTTTTTTCACTGGAATTATTCCGAATTGTTTATTCTAATCTCAAAAATAAAACGAATTTAATTGTCTTTTTACAAACTATAACTTATACATGTTTTAGGCATATTTTCAAAAAATTTATTTATTTGACTCGTTAAATGATTGTCAATGAACAACTTCAAGTTTCATCATCAGGTCAAAAATTTGCAAGTGATGAAGCGAGTACGGCTGAAGCTGAAGTCAGAATATTACTCGTTGGAGACTGTAATAGTACACTTTTTTCTTTTTAAAAATTATTAATAACTTTCAGCCAATGTTGGAAAAACAAGCCTTATCGATGTTCTCGTATACGATCGCTTTTCTGATAATGTACCAGTAAGAAGTGATACAATTCAATTTCCGAGAGAATTCAGCGAGGATGGTGTATTGACTCAAATAATGGACTTTTCAGGTATTATAGGCATATTTTACTTTGGTTTTTGGGGTGGAAGCAAAAGCCACGGGATTACGAAAACATTTCGATTACTGGTTTATGTATAGTTGGAATGAATGAATTATCGTATTACCTCATCAAGTTGAGGGGGTAACATATAATTTAAGCTTAACAAAAATGGTTAGTTAGGCTCTTAAATTGTATCTTGCCACTTAACATTCAGCAAGGGTGCAAAGCGAAGAAGAATTAAGGTCAATGATAAAAGAAGCTAATGCCATTTGTGTGGTTTATTCGGTTGAAGATCTTGGCAGCGAAGAAAGGGTAAATTTGCATTGTATAATATTATTGCCATGCAAGTCTTTTAGGTAACTAGCTATTGGCTTCCTTTGATCCAAGAAACACTCGGCGGCAATAATCACAACTGTACAGTGCTTTTGGTTGCAAATAAATCGGATCACCAAAATGGAGGAGATCACATCGCAAAAATGGCCCCGACAATGAATGGTTGGCAATTACAATAGTATAAATTTACTTTTTAATATTGTCTAAATTTAAGATTATTTGGAAATTGAAACTGTGGTCGAATGTTCTGCAAAAATTACCAAAAATGTTTCAGAAATTTTTTATTACGCTCAAAAAGCGGTAATTATTATATTGACAGTTACTATTTTTAACTGTCTTTTTAGGTCGTTTATCCCTTTCGACCACTGTTTTCCGTCGAAAAAAGAGAATTGTCTATGAAATGTCAGAAGGCAATAACGAGAATATTTAAGGTAATTTTATTTTTATTTATTTCGATTCCAAAAGTCTCAGGGTCCTCCTCCGCCCCTCCACCCAAGAAAATGCGAAAAAAGCATTCCTAAAAGAGAAAAGATTTGCCAGTGTCTTACCCACCGCACATCCCCATTTTCTTTAATCAGTGGATATTCACTCTCAGTTATGTGATGCCAACAACGATGGCCTTTTGTCCGACGATGAACTTAAAAAATACCAAATGATTTCTTTCGGTGTGCCTCTCACATCCGCCGCTATTGAGGTGAAACAGATGGTGCTTAAACATTTTGCTGTTATTTGTTAAGGATGTAAAAAAGTTGATCTCCGAATATGAGTCGGATATGGTAATGGACAACGCAATCACTTTGGATGGCTTTCGCTACCTTCACCAAATGTTCATACAAAAAGGCCGCCATGACACTGTATGGACCGTGCTAAAACGATTTGGTTACGATTTGAACTTGCAACTGAGACAAGAATATCTGCTTCCAAAGTTGCACTTTTTTACAAATCTTTAATTGCCAAAAAAGGAGAATTCTTTTTTTAGAATTTCGATTCCGAAAGGGTCCTCGGTGGAGCCATCAAATGACTGTTTGCATTTCATTCAAAAGTTGTTCAAGAAACACGATGAAGTCAGTACAGTCTTCTCTCAGTGTTCTTGATAATACTCACAAAATTAAAGGACTACGATCAGTGCCTTTCCACCACTGAACTGCGAAGTCTTTTCAGCGTTTGCCCCACAAATCCATGGACCGACGAAATGCTAAATAGCGTGGAGCTGAACCGTGAGGGGTGGATTACTTACAACGGTTACATCAACTTATGGATGCGCAATTTCTTGATGGATTTGAGTCAAACGATGGGCAATTTGGCCTACCTCGGGTTCAGCGTAGAATATGGCAGTCTGTTGGATGCGTTTACCATAACGCAGGACCGGAAGAAAGACATAATGGAGAAATCGACCAAACGCCGAGCATTTAAGTGTCATGTCATTGGCCCGAGAAATGCTGGAAAAACAGTGTTCTGTCGATCATTTGTTGGCAAATGTCTCCAGGTGATTGAGGAATTATTTTAATTAACTGACTAATATAATATTAAAATTAAGGATGTCGCCCGGTTGAGCAAAAAACAACTCGACTCATATGTCATCAACAGTGTGTTAGTTAAATCAGAGATCAAACACCTTTTGGTGGGTTGGTTTGTAGGCGACGACATAAATTTGTTCATGTTTTACCTTTCAGATCCAAGAGATCGATTTGGATTCACCGAATGACAAATTGTCGCAATTGGAGAAAAGTGCCGCCGATGTCGTCTGCCTTTTGTATGATTCGACCGACCCAAACTCTTTCGCTTACTGTGCTGAGCTTTACTTGGTTTAGTTTTGGAATTTATTAGATAACATTAAATAAAAAGAACAGTTTAGCGTAACTTCCGTCGTTTGAAATTGCCTTGCCTTTTTGTGGCCACAAAGTTTGACCGATACGAAGTTGAACAGTTTTACGGGGACCAGCCCACAGATTTTTGTAGAACTTATCAATTGCCAAGGCCGTATTACTTCAGTGAGGTATTTGTTGTGAAACTTTACTGATTTTTAATTCAACCGTTTATTAAGAATGACATTGGCAACCAATCTTCCGAGGTCTTCTCTATTTTGGCCACAATGGCTACCTATCCGTAAGTGTTCGGTGGTTTACCTCGTCGTTCTCCAATTTGTTTTGTTTTGTTAAGGCACTTAAAAAGCCTTTTCTTTGTGCGGGAATCCGGCAATCTTTTGTCTATTGTCACTTCAACAGCTTTGGTTGCTGCTCTAGTCGGATTTTTCGTCTTCAAGGCTGTTCGTGGTTGACTACGAAAGAGTTTGATTCATTCATTTTCATTTTTACCTTTATTTTCCAATTGTATTTGTATTGCCAATTGTATTTGCTCAACAATTTTCTGTCTGTCTTATTGATTTAAAAATAATTTATTTAAAATCTTTTTGTCATTTTTTATAACTGTTATTATGCAAATACACGAGTTATTCTTAAAATGAAAATTTGGAAATGATTCTTTTCTCACTTGACCAGCAATGGGCATTTGCAGATGGATTGGCCGTAAGGAAGAGGTGTCTCTGTTTGACAACGGTCTGAGGATTGAATCCAACCTCAAAATCTTTACTGATGATAAGGTTTGTACGCAATTGATATTACATCATTTTTCGCGTGAAAATTACATTTAGGAATAAATTTAAGCTTATTTTCCGAAATGTTTTAGTGGCAAAATCGCTACGTGGTCTGCCAGAGGCGGTGTTTGTCTGAAGCTCCTTTGCTCGTAAGTCATCATTTGAAGCTATGACAATCAAAAATTAACCCATATAGGGCATATTCAAAAACGGAAGTTGTCGTGAAAGAGGCGAACATTTGGAACTTTTTTATCTGCAAAATTACATTGGCTACGAATACGGTTTTCTCGTCACAATAATCACACATACTTGAACCCGTTTAGGATTCAAATTCAGACGTTCGAATAAAACCTTGGCCATTCTAATACAAGGCCAAACGTTGATCTTTTCGTTCAGCAATGTGGAGAGTATGGTCTTTTGGAAGGAGTGGTTGAAGGATGTTTGTGGACGAAGTACTGACGAAAATATTGTCTCTTAATAGTTAGCTTCTTTCTGAGTTCAGGTGCCATGTATTTCGTCAAGTGTCACACCATCCCAAAGGACAATTCCGTCATTAAACTCAACTCCCGTAACGCGCGAATTCATATTACTGTGATGTTTTGATATGATAAACTTTTTGTGTAACTCTTTGACTTAAAGCGCTACGCTCTCGTCATCGTGCAAGAAGTTCCTCCGAAGCAACGCTTATACCTCAGTTTGGATGATTTGTCAGGTCCTTGACACGTATAAAGCTTCAAAAACTCTGTTGTGGCACTTAAGACGTCGAATGCGTTCAAAATCGTTTTTCATTTCGCGCACTGACATATCCGTGGCCAACACCCCAAGGCTTTGTTTTCACAAGCGATCAAATTCCTGAACTGACCGCCAAATTGCAGTGTCTTCTCAAGGTGAAATTAGATTTTAGCAGAGAAGACGAACATGTGGATCTTCTCGTTAAGACCAAGCAGTACCTCAATCAGGCTGGGCAGCAGGTCAGTCGACTGCCCTCGCTGAAGAGCAGCTCGTTGGGACAGGCATCGTCCAGCCACCAGCAACTTTTGTTTTCGCCTTCCCCTCTCTATGCCAACGAGGGCAGACAGACGCCGAGTCCAGTGTTTGCGTCACTTTATGCGAATGAGGGTCAGCAGAAGTTTTCGTTCCCACCACTCTTCGTTCATGACAGTGAACAGCACACAGACCATGCCCAACTTTTTCCTTGCCTTTATTTCAATTTGACGGGTTATCAACAGCAACTTTAGACAAAGTGCCTGTGGCAGTGCCATCAAACAATGTTTTTGTTTTGCTTCAAATTCTTTTATTGTTTTTAGTTCAGACGCTTTATATGGTAATCTCTGTTTTATTTGAGACGCTTTATATGGTTATCTCTGTTTCATTTGTCTCATCATATGCTTTCGTATTGCCGTTCCATCTAAGGAACAAACAATAACTAAAAAAAAGCTTTATTTTGATTTAAAATGGCAGTTTGAATTTCACTTAATTGGATGAATCTCACAATCAGTTACTTACAGTTGGATGCATGGATATTGGTTGTCATCATCTTTCGTTCTTTTTTTATCATACATTCCACTGCTTTATACTTGAAGAGTTTGATAAAATTCTATGCCTTTTATTTGTTCGGTTTGGTGCTTTGAATCAAATTTCTTTAGTCATCAGTTTTATTTTATTGAAAAAGTTTATTTGGGGATTTTGCAGAACACAAATGGATTTTAGGACATCGGCCTCAATCGCAGTACTCAGACGAAGATGGGGAATCGCCTCCATTGAAGAAAAAGTCCATTGAGGAGGGACCTTACGCAATCCCAGTAGATTTAGGTAAAACGAAAACGGATTGTGATCACATAGCAACAAAATTTAAAGGCAGTGAGCAGGACGGAGGCGACTTTGTCGAGGACTTGAGAGACGTTGACCCAATTCAGAGCAACAAAAATGTTGGACAGGACAGGGCGTTTAATGACTTCCAATTCATCGAGGGAACGCCCGCGCAGTTCCTTAACCAACAATTGGTTTCCGAAGTGGGCCATTTCAGTCTCAGTGTCGCTCCGCCCGGACTTGTCAAACCGACTGCTGATTCTGCATTTTTCACAATTGCTGCTGGCCACTGTAAACTCGGCAAATCACTCTCGAGAAAACTGAAGCGACAACTGACGGGATCATACACAGTCAGACAATTGTTATTTTTTTGGCGGTTTTAGATTTTTGTTAGAAGTACGACGGCGACAAAAGCAGTAGCATCAGCTACACCAGAGAAAGCAATGGAAGTGCATCTAATCGTAACGGAATGCAGCAGACGCAGTCAGTTAGAGAAGCGGACATTGCCGTTGGTAAACATTTCCATGGAGAGGAGACAGAAGTGGAACAGAAACGCCGAGTAAAGGAAGAGCAAAGTGTCGTTACGTCGAGCGTCCGAATTGACAGTGCAATACAGCGGGGGAGTGAACGTTTGAAGTGGAGCCAACGGAGTTCAACGACCTCAAATTCGCAGAGGGACAGCAGCGTGGAGAATGAGGAACAAAATTGCAGCGAAAAATCATCCCTTGGTGACAGATCCTCCTCAAGGGAGGCGAATGAGTCACCGCAGCAGGACCAGTTGAAACTTGGAGAGGAAATGTATGCTCTCTCAGGCTTACACACACATTCACTAACTAAAAAGTCAATTCGCTTAAGGTCTTTGTCGGCCACGACTTTCGGGACAAGTCTCGCAGTTGCGATGAACAGTTCCGTCGTGACGGATGAGCACACGTATAGCGGTTCTTTTGCAACAACGGTGCACAATATGAACACGCCGTTAGCTAACAGCCTAATTGTATGAAAAAGTCGGGCGCTAATATAAATTCGTGCCACAGGAATTGGAAGAAGGGGCGGCAACCGCAAAAGGCGGCGGCATTCCCTCCACGATGAGTTTGCAGGAGAAGCATTCGCCACTGTATGCTTCTTGTGAAAAACTCGGTGAAGCGGAAGCGGCAAGTACAAAGAGCTTGAGCATTTGCAGTGAACTCAACGCGCGAATAACTCAGCGAGGCGGACGAGTGCGCGTCAGTGGACGCTCAAACAAAGACAAAATGGTCGTTTTTTCATCACTAAAAAACAAATTAGCATATAGCTAAATGGATGACCGGATGGTTGATAAACAATTTCAGATACGGCGGCCATCTCCGCCCTCTTTGCCACCGCCATTGCCGCCTCGTAAACAGTCATCGCAGGTGAGCATTGAAGATGAAATGTTTCTCCAATTAAGGAAGACATGGGTGACCACTGAATGATATCACTTTCCGTTGATATCTTTTATTTTAGCCATGCTTTTTGAAGAATTTATCTTCCATTTCATCCTCTGCTGATGGTAAGTGGTCATTTGCTTCATCCGCCAACTTCACACTTCTGTCCTTAGGAGATTACGTCGACATTGATGCTATAATCGACAAAAACTCGTCGTGGAGAAATGAGTACGTCAACAAGTCAATGTTGTTTGGTTCAAAATCAGTCGCTGACCGAAAAGTGACAAAATTACACTCATCCAGCAGCACAGCAGATTACATTCAAATCTGTCCCAGTGCAACTTCGGAGTTCAGAAAGGTCACCATACCTCGAACACATACAACGAAATCAAAATTATTATTATTTACTTGCAGATAAATCCTGCGGCCAAAACTCCAATAAAACGCTCAAGTTCTTTGTACGATTTCATTGTGTATCAACAATTCTCCGGCCCTTTTGCAACACCGAATAGTGAAGAAGAACATTACGCGAAAAATTGGGAATTATTCCCGAGGAGCGTTGCTTCGTCGTCCTCTCATATACTATACAGATCGAAGGGCACGTTGAAAAATGAAAAAGTTGGCAGTTATACAAGAAAATGATGATAGCATAATTTGGGTCTGAATACAATTACGTTTATGCTCTTAGGAATAAATACGCTGACACATAATCCAGTAAAAGCAAATTGAACAATCAAAAAGTAGTGCCTGCCGGAACAGGTATCGCCAGTTCTGTGCAAAACTAACAAATTCGTCGTGAACCAGGCAATCATGTGGTTTTGTGGTCCCGCCGAAAAAAAAGCTTAAGAATTCGGGGCGCGCTTTTTCTGGGGTTAAAAAATGCGCTGATCACGAATCTGAGCTCGGATTTTGAAAATCATTGATTTTGTCTATGATTTATTTTAATGATTTT
>JAKKIK010000579.1:0-27634 GCA_024500135.1 Heterodera carotae | reverse complement strand
AATACGATGGCGAGAAAGACGCAGACAAAATTGCTCAGTTGAACAAAGAGGTAGGAATTATGAGAAGACGAATCAAACATTTTCAACGCAATTTGGGAATGCTTGAAAATGCGGCGTCAGAGCGCGATGAGCAGAAATCGAGAGAGGAGTACGAACGGCAAAGTCACTCTCAGAACAAGGGCTATGTAGATGATTTTTTCAAAAAATATCCCACCAATTATTGGCAAATGATTCACAGCAGCTATGCAGGAGTCAAAGCACAATACAAAAAACTTGAAGACCTACGAGCAAGGGTTGACGCCGATGAAGAGATAAAAGAAAAAGAGGGACTTCAAAAAGATATTGAGAAGGTGAAACAATTGGTGGAATACAGGCTCAAGAGATTTGCCGCACTTGAACATGAGGCAAAAAAGCGCGATGCGGAAACGTTGCCCCCTGTTCCTGTGCCAGAGGCTTTAACCGCTGGAGAGGAGTTTATGAACCGGCTGAGGCAGTCATCAGAAAGAATAAAGGATAGTGAGGAACCGGCAGCTACTCCGCCTTCCGAACCCAGCACATTTAAAAACGGCACAGAGGCCGGGAGTGACGACGACAAGCAGGGGACAACAAAATACAAAAAAGGTGCTTTCGTTGCTCAAGTGCTTGAAAGTACGCATGCGAAGGTGCAAATTCTGCTTGAGCAAATGCAACAGCAGCAGCAGTATCAAACCTTAACTGACCAAACTCGGGACCAGCTTACGTTCGAGATGCTTAAAAAGAGCTGGTCTGAAATTGAGGGACAACCTGTAACTGAGTCCTCATTGGCAAGAGGCCATGCATTAAAGGAGCTATTGCTAAGGTTGAGTGAAGGCAATGCTGACACGACAAAAAACATGGCGGCTAAAACGTGCGGAGAAATTTTCCTAGTGCTGGCGGAACACTTGAAATATGATGAGACGACGGAAAGAATTTTTAGCTGGATGGTCAAGGAGCAAAGTAAGGAGCAGCTTTCAGCCGAATTCCATTTTGGCGAACTTGTCCAGCGCTTTGGGGTCAGCACGGGCCCCGGTGTGTTGCGCGTAGACGTAAGTAGGCATCTGTCCTATGTCCTCGGCTTCGACAATACTCTGCTGTTCCATAACGAGATGGCACATTACATGCCCGATTTGTCGGGCGGAGTTCGCCAGCTGTATGTTTATGCGCCCAAACTTGTTGAAGAGTCCATCATTGGGGACAGAATGGCGCCATTGCTTCGTGTCGTTAACGTCACCGGAACACCGGGGGTGGACGTCCAAGAGGTTATATATACCAATGAAATTTTTCATCCATTGCAAAATAAGCGCATTTCTGAAATTCGCATCGAGATTCAAAACGCATTTGGACGATACATTCGTTTTAATTGGGGCACCGCTATCGTAACGCTTCATTTTAGACGAAAATTATTCTAAACAACAATGACACACGTCACTTATAATCCCGATTCAATTGACTGGGCACCCATGTTGGCAATGCAACTGCACAGCCAGGAAGGACGTGGTGAAATGCAGTACTTTGTCGGCGCGCCATACCAACGTGGTGGTGGGCTGCTAAAAAATATTGCTCGCTTTCTAATGCCGGTCGCTTCGAACATGCTTAACAGCGCGTCTCGCGAGGGGCTAAGCGCAGGCACGCGTGTATTGTCAGATTTGAGTCAAGGTCGAGCACTTAAAGAATCACTCCAGACACACGCCAAACAAGGGCTTGAAAATTTGGGCGAAAAACTTAAACAGTGTGGCAAAGGTGCTAGGACGGGAGCCAGCTCGCCCCGAAAAAGGAGTAGGAAAACGGTGGCCTCAACAATTCCCGCAACAAGAACTAAACGACAGATCATCGACCAATTAAGTTTCACACCTTGACCCGCTGTGCATGAGAGTTAAGATACTCTATAAAAGGACTACGATTTTTTGAAAAAGTTAGCATTACTCACATTCGTACAAACAATTGATAAACTAAGTAGACATGAGTGTGATAAAAAAGATTGACAAAGATAGTGTAGAAGGGTTGGAGGGTAGTCTGTCCCTGTTCTCTCTACCGCCAACAAATGTGGCAATCAACAAGACCTGCGTGCGGGAGTTGTTGCCACTGTCAGCCCTTAATCAGTCGGGGCCCTACCTGTTCCGGCTGTTCTCGGACAGTCAATTCTGTGACTTGAGCAAAACCTACCTGTACATGATAACATCCATTGAACGCAAAAGCAACGCTGGCGAATGGGTTCCTCTAAGCGACCGGCTGGAGCAGGACAAACATGTTGGAGTCATTCAAAACTTTGGCAGCAGTTTCGTCCGCTCTTTGAAGGTCAACATCTCGGGTGTTGAGGCCTTTGACAGCTCAATTTTTTACCACTACCGCGCCTATATGATGCAAGAGTTGGGCTACTCCGCGGAGGTGCGCAAAGCCTTTCATGAAGCCGCCTGCTACTATGCAGACGACGACAACGAGCAGAACAGCTGCACAAACCCAGGTTTCACCCGTCGGGCGGCCCGCTTCGCCGATGGGAAGCAGTGTGAGACTATGGTCAAACTGAGCTTCGATTTAGCGGTACAAAACGCGCTTATGCTGAACAACCAGGACATTGTGTTCACAATCCACCGTAACAGTGATGCCCTTCTGTTGTTGACACCAGACTGGAGCACAAAAGATGCTGCCGGTGCAGTAACGGTGCACCCAAACAACGATGATTATCGAATTAGGCTGCACGATATGCGACTTTACGTGCGCACAGTCGACGTCACACCTGGGTTGAACCTCGCTATCAGCAAACAGCTAGAGGTTTCATCTGCTAAATATGCAATACGTAAGGTGGAGATGCGCTCCGTGTTCCTGGGCACGGGACGAACGGAGTTGTCGCACAATGTGTTCACTTCTACCCTCCCCCGGAGGTTGATCTGCACCTTTGTGTCAACTGGTGCATATTCCGGGGATCGGCGTTTTTCCCCCTTCAACTTTGAGCACGCGAATGTGCGCTCAATTTGTGCAGAGGCAAACGGGCAGACATTCCCCAGTACGCCCTACATGTTCTCCTTTGAGGGTGGAGACGGGAACAAACAGCGAAGGTTTGTGCGCGCCTTTACTGACATGTATGCGGGACTAGGACTGGACGAGTCGGACAATAACAAAACTGTGTCCATCGGCCTGGAGCGCTTCCTCGGTGGGTGGGCATTTTTCGTCATTCCGATGACCTCCACGCTTGAGGACACGCCCGGCTTTGAGCTGATCCGGCAGGGCTCGTGCACAATTAAGGTGCAGTTTGATAAGCCTATAAAAGCGGATGGTTACGAAATGTTAATCCTAGGCGAATTCGATTCCGTACTATCCATAAACGCAGACCGCGTGTTGAGCACAGACGGCAGTGTCTAAACACAAGCAATGAATTCGGCACAACTTGATATAGTTTTAAGGCGTTTGCGTTTAACCAAAAACAAATTTATCGGTGTGTACCCGTCAGACAAAATACCTGTGACAAGTGGGTCTGCGGGGAAGGTGAAGCGCCGGCCCAAATATCCGTATTGTATGATTGCGAACACCACCAAGGAGGGCACACGCGGCCAGCATTGGGTTGCCTGCTATGTTCCAAGTGCGGCTAGGGTGGAATATTTTGACAGCCTGGGTGAACCACCAAATGCCGATCTGACCGGGTATTTGAACAATTTTTCGGAGATTCTGGTAAACAAAAAGCCCATTCAGTTCCCAAACTCTGACGCCTGTGGCCCCTTTTGTATCTATTTTTTGGCTAGCCGTTGTTCTGGCGTACCCTATTGCAGGGTCATTGACACACTGTACCGCACGCGTGGGGTGGCGGACTGGCTAGTCAAGTGGTACGTGCGCACGCTGATGCTTCATGTATAAAAGGAAAGATAAACGACAGCCTGTGAAACCATTCCCCCCATTTTTTTTTGATGTGCACCGTCATTTTATTCTACCTCCTTTTCATCATCAGCAGCGTTTGGCGGCTGCTGTCCAGTGAGCTAATCACTGTAGAGCTGACTGTTGATCCTCCAAACTTTTTTGACCAGGGGTTTCAAACTTTTTCAAAAACCGCTGCCGCGCAATACGCGTTCGGCTACAATTCACGCACGGCATGCCTAATTGAGAAAGATAGGAACCCAAACAGGCTGTATAGCGGGAGCCAGAGTTTGTGGAACATTTATCATCATGAAGTTGACTCATTCATTCGCACCGGGCAAGCGACAGTTGAGATGTCTCCTGCTGCCAAGCCTCTGGCATGCTTTGCACATGGCGGGCACAGTTACACCTTTTTTGAGCTTGAGCAAAAAGAGCTGGCAGTGTACCGGGGCCGCCACCAGAAAATAGCACGCACGTCTGGGAGTGCATTTGGACGGGTGATTTTTGACCACATCGATGATCGCCTGTACGTTATAGATAGGGAAGAAAGGCGCATCCGTGAACTGGAGTTTACCGATTTGGAGCAATGGTGGCTGTCACAGGATGACACCAAAGCAAACAATTCTGCACTGCTACGCAGCAACTTTGTGGGGTTTTTGCCAGAGCTTAAAACCGACTATGTCATTGCCGCTAACCACGTGTACATGATTTGGAATCGGCGCGTGTACAAGTTCCGCGTGGGCCACTACCTTAACGACCCGGAGAACCTTAAATTTTTGACCAACTCCAGTGATGAACATTTCAATTTTTTGATTTTCGAAAATACCAAAAACCCAAGAAAAGGTGCAATATTTGCATCATCCACCTCTCCTGATAGTGGGGTTGGAAAAGTAATGCTGTGGACCGCCTACCTTTTTGATGCAATTATGATCATGATTGGCATCTTCGCAATCAGACACTTTCGCAGACGGCGTCAGGATAGCGGCGGCAATTCTACAGAGCCGATGATGGCATTGAGCGAGTATGACATCATGCATTCCCTTTCACTCAAGGAGGAGAGAGATGACTCTGTACCAGTCTATTCACCCACCACTGTTCGCGGTCCTACCGCTATTTAAGAGCGTCTAAATGGCTCGCGACTCTCATTGTTGTTGTTTCCTAAAATTTTATGCTCTCTTCCTCCATATTTTTAGAGCAGCTGTCCCGGTTTTGCCCAGCGCACAAAGTTTATGCAGAGGGCCACCAGCTATTTGCGGCAGCTCTACGGGTACAACACACTCGAAGAGCTGTATGAGCATCTGAAAGAGGATATTTTGAGCACACCGGGCAAATATTTAGCAAACCCTCTTATTGCACTTCGCTGCTGCGTACACGTGATCAGCAATAAAAACGAAGGACTGACTGCAGATCAACCGGTGACAGTACACGGGACGTTGGATCTAATTGGAGGCATTGAACTGTTTTCGACATGTTACCCTCGGACAGCATCGGGGACGCTGGATTGGTATGTTTGCGAGCTTTTTGAAATGAATAATTCCCATTTTTAAGGAGCTTACCCCTGTATCTGGAGCTGAAGGATCTGACGATTTGTCTGAACGGGTTGCCGAGTTGTCGTTACGCACAACGCAGCCGGCGCCTCCGCCAGTCCATGATGATCGTCGACGAGCTGGACTACCCGAGCAGCGAAGAAGACGGCGGCGCCGACAACATAAACAGCAGAACCATCTATTAATATCTGCTCTTTTTCGTTTCAATCGTTGTGGGCCTGCTCTGTTACCAAAGATGCTCCTGCAGCGAAGAGTGGAAAATTTGCGCTTTGTGCGTGGCCTGCGGCTCCGGACAGTGCACCTTCGACAGAACATTGATGTGACCGCCGATTCTCTTACATTCCACGGCGGTGCAAATCTTCTATTCGCATACCGTGGATTTCTCGGCATAACAGTGGAACAACACCTTTTTACGCGCCATCGTGTGCGTCTCTGCTTTCCGCGAATACCCTGTGTTGCCCAATACAATCTAGATCATTGTTTTTACTGGCCAATTGAGCTTCTTCGTATTGTAAGCAATTAACCGTTGAGTCAATATTTCTGTTATTTTCAACATATTTAATACCAATGTGTTGCACATCCAACAATTAACTTTTTCATGCGAATAAAGTTTGTTAATTAACATGCGTTTTTTTAACGGGTTCTACGGATGCATCCGTTTCCGATTCGTCGTTGTCTAGCTATCATTATCATGGACAGATTCCCATTCGTCATCACCATCATCCCCATCATCATCGTCGTCGGCTTCTTTCTCGTTTTCATTCTTTTTTTGAACTTTTTCTTCCAGCTTCTTAGCGGCTTCTTCTCCGTCTTTTTCTACCTCTTCCTTTTGGGCTTTTTCTTCCTCCTGCTTTTTAGCCCAATTGCGTTGCTTCTCGGCGGAACGCTCGACTCTGCACAATGATAATTATCTAGGAACAACGAAAATATTCAAACTTTTGGTAAACGGTTTCCATCGAATCAGTGGAAAAATCAACCACGTCGGAATCACTGTCATCCACGCCGAGATCTTGCTCAAACTTTGCATACTTTTTCTCAAGGTCTTCGATCCTGAACGCAGGAAATAATTACTTGTGCTGTTAGCCATTACCATGCATACCATTTTTCACTTTTCTTCATCCCAGAATTTTTCAGCGCTGAAAGAAGCCCTGGAGCGGACACGGCAACAGTCGAATAGGGCCGCTTTCTGCCGCTACTCGTTGATTCAACGTCCGCTTTTGCCGAAGTTTCGCCCACCGGATTACTCTCGCTGGTTGGCGTGTCTCCGTCGTCTTTCTTATCCTCCGCATGGCCCGATTGCATATTTTCGGCTATTTCTTCAGACATGCTTTGTTTCACTTTATTAACTTTATTATTATTTAAAAAAAAAAAAAAAAACAGATAATTTAGATCATGCTTATAACGACATAAGAAAAAATCGACACTGCAAACAAGAAATTTTTATGCAAAACATGAGAGAGTAAATGATAGTTTATTGATATCCGAATGGGAACACTTCTAACTCCTCTGAAATAATACCCTTCTGGCATACAGGTAGGTAACGTTTTTGCTGCTCACGAGTGATGATTTGGCTTTGTCGGGTCGGCTGTATTCGGTCATAGTTGAATATTGATGGCAATTCTTCACGCCTCCCATAATTTAAAACCTTCTGCTTAAAATGATCAAACTGTAAAGCTTGACTATTTTTCACATCAAAGGTTATTCCGCGTATTTTCTGCACATATTTGATTTCTCCAGTCCTTTCATCAGCCATTTTCATTGCATATTGCTTAGCACCTTTCAAGAAAAAAAATGGTAAAAAGTTTTAAAGGGCCAAATTAAAACCTCCACTGACGAAACATTGGATATTAAAACCGACATATTCTTCAGACATTTGTCCCAAATATTGACCAGTTTGGATGGGCTGTTGATTGGTCTTGTGTTTCACAATTATGCTGTCAGTGTCCTAAAGGGCGAAATAACGGCCGCTCAGTAAAAAAAAACACCGTATAAAGAAGCTCTGCTCCATCAGTATTATGAACTTGCAGCATATAGTCTAGTAGTTTTAGACGGGCGCGACCTGGGACAAACACAGCAAAATATTTCAATTTTTAAAATAAATAATATACTTGTTGTCCATAAACTGATTACAATGTTGCTGGAAGAATGTTCTTCAACGAAGTTTTTTTTCTTTTTGTATGTGATGCGCATTGCCACGTCAGAAAGTGGAATAATCGCAGATATTTCCTGAATTTCGACTATTGATTCCATGCTAATCAACTTATTATTACCACTTTATGGTCAAAAATAAGTTTGTAAAATTCTTGCGGTCTCGTTATGACTTTGTTGGAACCCAGTTCATTACGCATGCTGAATTTTCCCCTAAAAAAACCACCGATGTTTATAAATTTCGCTCTTCTTCCTACCAAAGGCTGTTCAGCAGCAGTTTCGTTATAAAACGAAGGCCCGAATTCTTTTTTATGCTTTCCGAGTGTAAATGAACCGAGTAAACTTGTTGATATTCATTTATGAACAACCGTTTCTGCTCCTCCGTTGCAACCCCAACTGGATAGCCGCTTGCTTCGATCTGAATTTTTGTGCTAAAAATTTTTTTTTCAGAACCAGACAAACCTTCAGTTTTATTAAAAGGCGGACATATTCTTTGAATATTTTGTCGCTCCTGAACAAAAATTATCATTCCAATAAAAACTTTGCGTCAATCAATTGCCCACCACTGGTCGTAATGCCATGCACGCCAAAAACGGTCAACCCGGTACCCATTTTGTAACGCGCGTTCCAATTCAATGTGGGTATAATTTCCCGTGTAGGCTCTTTGTTCGTCACTATGCGTGCATCTGTGGTCCCGCCTGCTGCTCTTTTTCCGAAACATCTTAGCACAACGGTGACAGCAGCTAAACAGCAATCTCTCATCCATCTTTACTGGCAAAATCGGTATTCGTAGGCCACGTGGGGGGATCACGCGAACACGATAGATACCCTGGTAGGCTAGGTCGGTTGGCATTGTCCTTTACAATTATGATTAAAAAACAGCCAAATTGGTTGACATTTACCAGTTGACAAAAATTTGTTCTGCTGTTGGGTGGATAATTTTCGGAATTCCAATAGGATAATTGGTGTCATAATTTACCTAAAATAACACATTTATTTTATTTAATGTAAAATTAATTACCCATGGATATAGGCTAACAATATCGAACACTGATATTTTTTCATCCTCTTTGGGTTCGGCATAAAGCTTTAGCGGTCCTGTGCGACCTGAGCATAAAATAATGCTGCAAACAAAAATAATTGAATACCAAATCTTACCTCCACAGTATGCCAGGCGCGGCTCGATCGGTCCACGCTCAACACCCAAATCTTCAAAAAAAATCTTCATCCTTTCGTTTCGTGGATCGGATAGCATTGCATTTATTTGACACTCCTAAAATAGGCTATTGTTGCCGGCAATTTATTATGGTGGCATACCCAAACTTCTTCTACTTCAATGACTCTTCCTTCGGCATCTGGCTCGCGTAGTTGCTTAAGCCTATCTTGGGTCGCTTCATTCAGCTCGCGGCATGTTTTTCCATCTACCATCTTATCGTTTGGATCGAAACACAACTCGCAACCATGCCAATAGCTTATACATTATAAAATTATTCAAATCTTTCTTATAATATTTATTACCATCCCATAATTTCTATGCATTTATTCTGCGCTTCTATCCATCCATCGAGCTTGTAATTTTTTCTTTGCACCTCACGCCCATTACCGGCGTGACTGATTTGTATTCCTTCGCTGTTGGCACGCCAATCGAGATATTTAATTGCCTTAATTGTGTTATAAATAGATACAGTAAGGTGAAAATTTACCAAGACGCTTGCTCTATCATTCCGTTCATACCCGGCTTCCGGGACAATGGCTAGCTGGTTTTCCTTCATGAATTTCGTGCGGAAGATATTCATACATATGCTATATATTTTTTATCTAAATGATAAGAAGAATGTTTATTACCTTGCAATGGTACAGCTGATAGGCAACACATCAAATCCCTCTGTGACCTTTTCCATCATAATTTTACGAAATTGTATGATTGATTTTAGCAGAATCTCTGTGTCGTTTTGGCAATAGGTACGCAGCTCATCGGGTAGGAAAAAAGGTGTCAGCCTGTTCTCTTCATACCAGCGCTCGAATTCATCAAACTTTTTCTGTTTCATGGAACCAGGACAGTAGTCCTCCTTGGGTGGCAGATGGGGAAGTCGTACTTGGTAATTTTCCCTGCAGGTATTGCTTGTTGACTAGCATAAAAAGTTTTTTTTAGGGACCTTCTGTTGAAGGCATATGGGAAAAATGGTTTGTCCATGCAGTCCAAGTCGAAGGTGCTCTTCAATCCGTCCAGCCGAATCGGAAATAAAAGACACGAGTCTCGCCAGATTAGCAGCGAATGGGCTGGTGAATGGCGGAGTCGAAATTCAAAAATTTTTAACCCGCTCATCACAACATCAGGACGCTTTCGCGTTTCACCAAGATATTTAAGAATGAAATGTCCATCAAATCGCGAAGCATTGTGCGCCTTAGTTAAAAAGAAATCTTTTCTAAGCATTACAGTTTTTTTTCTTTATACCCATATCAAAGTTTTGTACTTTCTGTCCCATGCTGACAATATCCACTCAACAAAACATTCTATAGGCTCATCTCCATTGCATTCGCTCCTAAATCATAAAAAACTGATGCCATTACTTAAAACAAAAATTACCAATCCTTCATTCTCTCCACATTTCCGTTTTGACATTTACAAATTTCGCATTCGTTTTCTGTACCCTGTTCCATGTCAATGCACACGGTGCAAGTTACACGTGCAGACAGATAATTGACTTTATGAATCTGATGGGCGTTGTCCTCAAGCGGTTCAAGACGCGTCTCAGAGTCCCAACATACAATTCTGTACATCTGTTCCTCCGCTGGAGCGCGCAGCTTTCGGATGTAACATCCCGCTTTACTTTCGTGATACACCTAGTAAAGACTATCAAAGGTTTAAGCTTCAATCGTGTAGCTAACCTTACACCTCCGACAATATTTGGTAAAACATTTATGTGGCCGATTTGGATCATGCTGATACACCCGTGAGCAGCAGTTACAGCGTTTTAGCAGTGAACATGTCTCCCCCTGGTGTAGCAGAAAGCAGCGATCAGAGAAAAAGAAGCGATTGCAGCGCTGACAGTGAATCTTAATGCCTTCCGCTTTTTCGCAAGGGTGACCAGGACCGACTAAATAGCCATAAATTTAGAAAAAAACAATGTACAAATACTTTTCGTGCACTGTGGGCAGCGGCTCTTGCATTCGAGCGTGTGCTTTAGGGAGCGTCCATATGAGCATTCACAGTCTACGCAATACTTGCGTCCCAATTTAAAGAAACAATTAATTTTTTTGATGCCATCATAATGTCCATTGGATAGAAAAAGTGCTACGTCAAATCGTCTTCCCAACGGTCCTTTCCAAATAGGTCTTGTCAATTCCTCGGGACGATCTTCAAAAAGTACTATACGATACAAATTGGGAAAGCGCTGATCCTGAAAATGGAGGGCGGTTAATATTTATACGGTCCACTTAACCCAATATTGCTGAACAGTTTCAAGGTGATCCATTCCGTATTCTTCTAGACCCTGTTGAATTAGCGCATTGTTGATCAGTCGAGCCACTGCGGAATGCATCGATTCGCGATTTGCTAACAGTCGTCGAAATGCCTCCGGACTTTCACAAAAATCTTGCATAGCCAGCATATGTGCG
This sequence comes from Heterodera carotae, assembly GCA_024500135.1. NCBI lineage: Eukaryota > Metazoa > Nematoda > Chromadorea > Rhabditida > Heteroderidae > Heterodera > Heterodera carotae. Next base: position 16,460 of record JAKKIK010000579.1, on the reverse strand, counting down.
ACATAAGGATGCTGTTGAGGTGCGGAATCCCATGCGGTGAACAATTCGGTGTCGTGATAAGATCGTGCTGCGATCAACGCATAGAAAAGACAATAGTTGTCTGCCTCATTATGGATCACAATACGCTGGTGTTCACCGTACCCCCAGTGTTGGTACGGATGGAACTTGGGCCTGATCCTGCCGGCGGCGCGACGCAAGTGATGATTATTTGAACTGATTCACTTAACAAAAGTGTGCGCTTGTCCATGCCATCCTCTCCGTCACTTTGCCCGAGCTTGTCCAGCTCTCCCATTACTGTGTCAGCACTGTTTTGCTCCAACGGTCGAAGAGGCAATACGATTGGATCGTACAGGCCTTCAAAGTGCCGTTATTGTAAAAAAAACTTTTTACCTTGTCACAAACCTTTCCCATTCAAGGTAATGCCTATTTTGACAACACTTCTGCCGCTATGCTGCTCCGAGTTAAGAACGGCTCGTTTAATCAACTCATCCAAGGATTCGCGTAACACTTCGTCCGGCTCTTCGAAGGAGGGGTTAAGCACAAATTCCGTAATATGACGTGACAACGAAAAACGCTCCATTCTATGAACATAGTTGGCGGTTTGTTCAAACATTTTTCGTTCTGCAGGTGCCCGCTGCCCAGTATCTGCATCATTTGTAGCGCCAGTTCCATTTCGTCGTCCTTCGCCAATCTGATCATGCTCCGAGTGTGAAAAAGAGGCTGGTTCTTCCGAAGGATTATCTTCGAAATATTGGACTGTTCGAAAATCCCAACTGCGTTTCATTGGGCTTTATCCTGTTTTCTCCAATTTCATAATTATCATTTCGTGAAGGATCAATTATACAATATTTTCAAAATAAAATACTAATTTAATGCTTTAGAAAAGAACTCGTTTAATTATATTTTGATAAATTTAAATTTTCAACAAGTTATCCATCTTGGCAACATAATGGATCATAAGTGCTTCCTTCTGAGGTTTACTTCGCCTTTTTGCTGCTTGTTGCCAGCGGACTAGATTGTTCGGCTGCCAAATCGTTTCCGCTGATAATCTCAATATCATTTTCTTCGCCCTTTTCTTCGCCGGTGTTCTTTTTCTCATCGCTGAAAATCGCCGAAATAATCCAGTCGTATTCATTTCCTTCAAAATCTCCCTTTTGCTCCTTAACGAATGATTATATTCTGACATTTAAAATAGCAAACCTTGATTAACATTTTGGCAATTATCAGCTGATCAAGTTTATCTTCCAATATTTTTTCGAGCTTTTCAGGCTCCTTCTCTCCCAAATCGGCGATTTCTGTCGTCTTCAATTTCAAAAATTTCTCAGCAGCAAAGGAAAACATGGTGGCGCTTTTGGTCACTTCTCGATCAGCTTCATCTTGCAGTTCGATTTTTAAGAATAATCCCAAAATAGGCTTCTTAGCCTGATAATCGCATGTCAAGCAGCGTAGGTCTTCATCGAGCTTTCTACGACAAAATAGCCCTTTTGACTTGACGGGACAGGCCTGTATTTATTTACATAGTAAGAAATCGGCAAAATGGTAAAGCAAATATGGGATCGTAACGACATTCATCCAATCCGTAAACCGGTCTTCCACCGAGATACCAAACCCCTTGGAGAGTCTTATCAGTCCACACCCTACGGCATTTTAACCGCCTAGCGATCTAACATAATCCTTACACCATTACGAACATTATAGATCTTGTATTGAAGATTTGTAATCCTTGCACTGACGTAGAACACTCCGGTCGCGTTAAACAGAATAACGTCGCGTAGTTGTTTTGCATTAGATGGAGTTCCGTCGCTCCCGCGTCGTTGACTGTTGCCGCTTCTTGGGTCCAGTTGAAAACGGGACAGGCCAGACGAGCTCATTATTTTTTTTAGCAGGATTATTAGATATAACCTAAAAGAAATATTTTGGTTAAAAGCAAAGAATGACGAAACATAAAAATTTGCGAGTTTATAAGGGGAGAGGAAAAGGGGAGGGGGATGATCACTCATTGAACCCTATAAGCTTTGTGTACAAATCAATATGCAAAGAAATGATGAAATTTTAAAATGAGTCCGATAAAAGATGACTATGGGCGGCTTTTAAGTCCAAAGAATGCGTGTAGCGTCAAACAGCAGCCCTACCAAGTTGTTTTAATTATAAAGGCGAGCAAATTTTATAACTAACTTGTGCCTGGTTACTCTAGCGATTAATGTCTTTTTTTCAATAGCTTTCAAATAATAACATTTTTATAAAAATTTGTGAAAAAAAATTAAGCCATCGCGCCGAAAGTAACGGAAAGCCAGCCCCTGGAGCACATAATCATCTGATCCGGCGAAGACCGTACATACTGAGCTTTTTTTGTAAAGCATTGGCTCAAAATATGCTCTAGTTAATCTTTGCACAACGATAATAGGGTTCTTCTGTAGACATTTTTGAAAAATTTAATAACTAATGGCCATGAAAAATTATAGTCTAATTTGTGTGCGTTTTTTTCGTACTGGATTTTAAGCTAAGACATTGTGGATAAAAAATAAATAGGACGAAATAAGAAAGGGCGGTTAAATATTAAGGTTAGAATTGATCGCTCCAAATAAGTAAAAAATCATTTGATCGTCTTCTGCTCAATTTGCAATCAGCAAAAAAATGTATAATTGTTTGGGCGCGAAGTACAAAGCCTTGGAGCTGGCAAAAACCCATAGATGATATGCCGTGAGCATTTACACGGACGGATTAATGCGACCATTTATATTTATCATACATACACTGCTGAAATGACTAATAATAAATATCAGCTTTATCGGTAAGAGCATCAAAATTTTAACTCTAAAATTTTCTATTGTTTATAAAACAAATATTTCAATGTATAAAAATAATTATTTTTTTTCGTTGCAATTCTTTTATGCGATTTGGCGCACATGGGCAGTTTCGCGATGCTCACGCAAATCTCTCTGAATTTTTTTAAATTATGCTATCGTCAAAAACAGGCCCGTATCCAGGGGAAAGGGGGGGGAATTCCCCGCCCCTCCCCCGAAATGAAAAAAAGTTTTTCTCCATCAATGGGACATGATTTTTAAAATTTTAAATGTTACCAAAGGAAATTTATCTTTTTTTGACAAACGTCACACTTATTGAAAATTTTCGGCATAAATTGGACCCATTAAATTTTTGGCGCTTAAATGGCAACCATTTCAGCGCGGCACTGAAAACCCCATAAATTTTTTGCGCTGAAATGGTCGACCATAAATAGCGCGCTCAGTTGGCCAATTCCACCCGCCCCCCTCCGAAAATTTTTTCTGGACACGGGCTGGCCAAAAAAAATTTTTTTTTACGAGTCTGTCGGATTCGAAATGACAATCAGGTTCAGTGCATTTGAACGGAAACCCGAAATGGGCACGCTTGTAGTGAAGCTTTAAATTAAAATAAATAATTATGGACTTATTTTTATGTATAAACTAAGATTGGGCAAAAGCAGGAACAGAGCCAAAACCGAGTGACGGAAAGCAAGCATAGCCCAAACCGGGGGGGGGGGGGGGGGGAAATCGCTTTTGCCTAACCCTAGTATAAACATACAACAAGGCCTCCAGATAGATTAAACGCCTTGTCACAGCTGCGACACTTAAATTTTTTTTCGCCTGAATGGGAAATTTTTTTATTGATCTCAGCCTAGACAAAAAATTTTTTTTTGCTGATGAAAGTCGGACTGCTCAAAATATGCGCCGTCCCTACCACTACCTCCCAACTTGGCCGACAGAAAACTGCTGAAAATGCTACCATAACTTTATTGTTACTTGCCAGAATGCATTGAAATTTGGTGTCGTCTCAGATTTGATCTGAGTGCGAAATTTTTGTTACAAGCGTTGCAGACAAATGGTCTTCTGTAATTTTAATTTTTTTTTTTTCTTAAATAAAAAGGCACTCGTTGGCCGGTGCATTGGCGCGATTTGCAGCTGCCACCACATGTTCTTGGAGAGCATTCGCGATTAATTGGCGAATTAGTGGCTCCTTTTAAAAAATAATTTTTTTTTTTTAATACATTAGGTTTACAATTTGCGAAATAACACGGGGTATCACGCATTGTTGCACAAAAAATTCCATATTAATTCGATGCAGAGGTTGCATTATTTCGATTTATTGAAATATCGCAAATAATAGTATTTTAATTTTTATTATCACTGATTTAAACCAAATATTTTTATTTAAAATAATATATTTTTTTAAATGTCTTAGATCGGATAAATTTTTAATAAAATTTTAAGACTGAGCTCCGTTCGTATTTCCACAATTTAAATAGGAGGCGTTCCTCGCGATCCGAAAAACAAAGTAATAAAAAAAATTAGTTGCTGATCCTTCAAGTGTCCTTCTATTTTTTTTTATGTTGCAAATCCAAATTCAGAAAAACACGATAATTATTTTAAAATTTTATATTATTAAGTTATTTTTTTGTCCAAATTATTATCCAACAAATATATTAGAGCTTAGATCAGCGTCCCGGCTAGGAACTGTGGTGGCCAGACGTGTGGGGGGGGGAGGTTGGCAACATGTTGGCGCAACGTGAGGAGTGGGGCGGTGGAAAGGGGCGATTCGATGGTGCGGCGGCAAGGGGGAAGGGACGAATTATATTGGCGCAGGGAAGACAGCCGTAACGGAAGGGTGGGGGGGGGGAAGGGACGAGTTATATTGGTGCGCCGGCCGCAACGGAAGGCAACCGCAACGGGAAGAGGGGGACAAGTTATGATGGTGCAACAGCCCGGGCAACGTAATGCAACCGCTACGGAAGGAGGGAAGGGACGACTTACAATGGTGCGGCGTCGGCAACGGGAGGAGGGGGAGGGAAGGGGGAGAATGTTGCGACATAATGGGACGCCGCTGGGGGAGGGTGGGGTCGGCTATTTAAGAAAAAATAGTTGGCCCAAAATAATCATGAAGCCATCCTTATCCCCCAAATTATCAGTCCCTAATAATTTTAAATTAATTATGGGACCAAGGGCCAGATCCTTGCCCCCGAATAATTATTTTAAAAAAAAATGTGAGACTTCAATTTGTCGCATTTATTTAAAATTAGTTGATGCCGTTACTGGGCGGAGACGATTAACTACTCCCCACCGTCGTTTTTTTCAGGAAAATATGAACATAGGTTTATTGAAAATTATATTTTGAATTTATAGTTTTAAAAACATATGATTTGTGGTTTATTAAATTATTAATACTTTTAATTTACAGTAAAAAAACATGATATGTATGTCGAAAGTCTTTTCCTTCGAAAAGACACAAAAAGCGAATGGTCTCCGGTCCGTCGCGTTAGTTTAATAAATTTTTTATTACTTTTTTTGAGTCAAATTTAGTCAGCGAGATTGGCTTCTAAAAAGAAAAATTGTGGAGGATGTGACGGATTAAACGGATCGCAAAAATATAAAAACACGAAGTGTTACATCTGTTAAATTAATTTTGATAAGACATTCTAAATACTGTAATTGGCAATGACACATTAAAAATATATCATTCATTTATTTGCATTTTGCTTTAATTACCCTAGGTAAAAAAAGCGAACCAAATTAAATATAAATTTTTGCCGTGATTAGGAAAAAAACTGGCGCTCAGTTGGCTAAGGGAAGGTGAATTTTGGCGCCTAAAGCCGTTTACGGACACAGTGGGATAGACATCTGGCCCTGAAAATGGTACTGTGGCGCTCAGTTGGCCTAGCGGTACTGAGTTTTGACGGTACTGAGATTTCGGCGCTCAGATGGCTATCCCACTGTGTCCTTATACTACTTCCCCGACATTTTTGGCTTCTTCCCCGACCCGACGCCCTGACCCGACACATGGCCCGATCCCCGAGATGCCACCCCCGACGTCCCCTACGAAAAACACGCACTGGTAAGGATGCTATTATGAGGAAATTTATTTGAATTATTAAACATTTTGCCAATTCAATTTTCTTCCATGTGCAGCAGAGATGATGAAAGGTTTCAATCCGAATTTCGAACCCTTAGGGTGTTTTTATACATCGAATTTATTTCGTTTTCAGTTTTCGTTAATATTACAATACAATGTCCTCCAAAACTCCATAAGAAATTTGGAAATTTTTAACGAAAATTTGCACAGAGGAAGCCAAAACAGCATCCCAGCAACGTCAGTCTGTTCAGAAATACTGTTCTCAAAGGCGGGACTAATTTATGCCAATAAACTCCGAAACAGGTTAAGCAGAGGGACCGATAGATGACGAAGAAGAGGAAAAGGATGAAATTATTAGCTTTTTTTGCAGTGAAACCTCAATTTTACTTGATATTTTGAAAAAAATTGAATTATTGTTATTCCCCGACCGGGTGTCGCAGACAGAAGTGTGATCCATTTTTCTCTTGTTGATCATTTTACATTTCTCTTTTTTGCTTTATTTGTAAAATAAAGTTTGTGGCTAATCCTTTTTGCCTAATTCAAAAAAATGTGGGATTTCCCTGGGCACCCCCTTCAAGGAGGGATAAGGCGGGTAAAGGGTCTCCGCCACCAAACCCCTCACCTCTCCCTTTTCCCTTACTCTGTCCTGGATCGCCGTCGTCCTTGCCCGCCATGGATCCGCGCCGAAGAATTTATCCAACATCACAACCATGCCGATGCTTAAAAAGACAGAGGAGATTAATCCGACTTCAATTCCTTCGTCCCGCCCCATTTCATTTGTATTTTAACTCTGTAAAATCCTCCAACCGATGCCATTAACTTGGAGACAAAAATTTTCTTTGCGATCAAAAAAAGAAAAGCGGTAAATCCTTGCAATTTTATCAAAAAAGGGTGTCCCAAGGATTTTCGGTTCATTCCAACGGAACCGAACCAAACTCGTTTCATCGATCACTTGGTGATCAATTCGCTCCCCCAAAAGGCTTCTGAGCCTGTCCAATTTAGTCCGCCCAGGACTTTCCCGCTTTTTTCTCGTTTCAAATCCGACTTTCGCCTCTCACCGAACTATTAGCTCTCATCTTTTTGGGAACTCTCGCATCTCGCCAAACTTTTGCTCTCGTCTTTTAAAATTGTTGTCCGGAGCCATTTGTTAGCTTTCGAATAAAACCTCAAAGAAAAATGTTACCAATAAAAATTCACTTTACTCTAACGCATTTTCCGCCATAGGCTATGATAAATAGAAACCCCCGGGGTTTTATTAAAGAAAAAATGGTATTTACTATGTTTGCTGCTCAAATTTATTCATAAATAATGGTAAGATCACGCAAAACTGATTATCGATTAGTTTTAATGATTGATAAATTCGGTTTGATCGCATAAGAAATGCTAAAGCTACATATGATTGTGTCAACGATTTTGGCGGCCAATTTAATGTGTGACATTCATTCATCCATCGACAATAGTTCCATGGCGCTGATCGGAGTGATCAGTGATTGATCATCGATCCTGCGGGCGCTGTTTCAGGTACTTTTGCAGTGTTGGCAATGCATGCACACGGTCCACATATTTGACCAGTTCAGGGTAAGCCTTTATCGTGTCCGGCTCCAACTTGGTGAAGGTGTACAGGAAGTTGGCCACCTGTAAATGAATTTTTATTAGGTGAGAATTTGGCATAGAATAGTTGTATTACTTTGTTGGCAATTGCAAATAACCCTAAATGTGCCGAATTTTGTGCCAAAAAAGGACCAAAGTGTTTAAATCAACGTCTTTACAATTACAGATTAGACCCCGGTGGGTTTCTTGAAAATTTGAAAAATTTTAAAGATTTATTGATTGAAAAAATTTCCGGACCTTTTAGGGGGTTGGGATTCCGGAGGTCCGAAATTCCAGGCTTTCATTTTCGGTATCCGATCACATCCCTGGTTTGCATGTTTTTCTTCATAAAAAAACTTGACTTTTTTGGACAATTATTCATTAGAGTCCATCCATTTTCCAAAAATTAGGACCCCAACCCTCGTCCCCCCCAAAAAATGCCAAAATTGTTGATTAAAATAGTAGTGCCAAAAATTTTTTTTGCCTGAAAGTCCACCATGGACAAGCCGGACGCGAGCATGTAGCCGGAGCCGGACTCCTTCAGCAGCGCCTCAAACAGCGGCAAATTGCGCTTGGCACCCGGCACGAACACATCCATGCGAAGTTTGTCCTGTTGGCAAATAATATGTATAAGCAAATGAAAATAATTTAAACAACATTTAAACAAAGATTTTTCACGTATTTTATTTTATAATCATTATTAAAAAAATCATGATGTCCTAAAAGTGTCTGGTCCAGAAATGGCTTCCGGAACTGTCCAGTTCCTGAACTGAAAAGATAAAATTTATTTATTCGTTTCCATATGCGTTCATTTTTTAAATTTTTATGTCAAATCCAGTCGAGAAAAATATCGGGTCGGGATTTCGGGTCGGCTGCAAAAAAGCTCGGGTCGGGTTTCGGATCTCCAAAAAGACCGGGTTACCCGGAACAACCCTGTTACTTACCATTCCTGATCATGACCCGAATGAAAATTGTTTTTACCAAATCGCCCTCGCGAAATCCCATTTTGGTGTACAAATAGGGGGCCAGCGCTGTGTCCACATCCTTCTGGAAATTGATGATTTCGTCCGCCTTCGCCTTCTCCCAGTCATCTTTGCCTGCCAAACCTTTAAAAAAAATTTCTGAAATCATAAAAAAAATTTCTTATTTTTTACCAAATTTTTCGGCCAAGTAGCGCAATATCACTGAAGATTGGGCCAATTTCTTCCCATCAACATCCAGCACTGGACAATTCCCGTAGAAAAATTCTTAAATTTATGTCGTATAGAAAATTAGCTCCCCTTGATACGAGGGGGAGGGTAGGTGAGGGATCGAGCTAGACACGGATAAGAAGCCAAAAAAAACCGGGGGCACTGTGATCGGGGACTTCGTCGACGCTTCGTTTCGTCGAAAATTTTAAAGATGTTTTATTCAGGGGGTTTTCGGGGTTGCTGATTCCCGAAATCCGACATCCAGTTTGTCCAATTCCGAACACCGGACCCAAAATCGACCCAAAAGTCGAAAATTCAAAATTTTTTTGTGAAAGCCTGATGGAATGAAGAGCAGAAAACGAGACATTGGAAAAATCCAGGGATTGGGGTCGGCATAATGTCGAAAGTCATAAAGCCGAAAATTCTTGGGAAATTATTGCCCGGGATAGAACCTCGAGGTGTACATACATGCCAAATGAATTCATGAAGATAGATTGGCTCATGGAAAAAAACATGAGTTCGAACTACGGTTAGTACCAGATCCCCGACATTTTTTAGGCCTCCTCCCCGACCTCGGGACCCGACCCCGCACATTCTTGCCCACGCATGGTCGAGAGGCGAAGATGAACCCTAGTTTCAAACTAAAAATTGCCTTATTTGACCGGATACAATGCCATGAACATTTTTAAAGAGGGGGGTGGAGGTCCTTGAAACATAAATTTAGAGGTTGCCTCAAATCACTTAAAAACAAAATAAATGGGTATTCTTAAGGCTATTTCTTTTATGACTTGAAGTATTTTAAGTGCTTAGAGAGAAAAGATTTTTGAAACTTTTTTTTTTTTGAATTTTCGACTGTTCGATTTTGGTTCCGAGGTTCGGAATTGGGCGAACTGGATGTCGGATTCGGGTTCACGACCCGAAAATCCACTGAAACTTGTTTAAAACGTCTTTCAAATTTTTGACGAAACGAGGGGCAGCCGTGCCACACATCTAATTCAAACTCACTCGGCTTGTATTTGGACTGCCATTCTTCCATGGAAGCATAGCGTATGTCTTCAAACTTTTGGCCCACATGGTGAAGCAGCAAACGAATGGGCTCAGCCCTACCGCGGAAATCGAAATAGTACAGTTTGTATTGGACCATTATTATGTCTTGTTTTTGTAGACTTTCGAAAATTAAAAATTTAAAACCCGGATGATGGGATTTATTTCAAAAAAGAACGAGAGCGAGAGTTTGGGCGAGACCCAAAAAAAATGCAAGACGAGAGTCCCGCCCTTAAAAACAGACGATAACTTTTTTCTAAAAATTTACAAATTTGTACAAGCACAATAATTAATAAAGCTTTTTGTTGAGCGTACGTTTGTAAACCGGTGCCGGATTTTCGGACCTTTTAGGATCAGGAATTCCGGATTTTTTTTTTGTAAATTACGGTACAGAAGTATGATTTTTCCGGAATTTTGGACCCAAAAAGGTCGAGAATCCGGCATCCGTAACCCGGTTGCTGGGGAGAGAAGGTCGGATAGGTAAGTGATTGGTCGTGAATCGCCGGCGACTGTCATGTCGGGAATGAACCGGCCCGGGGCTGCTGTTGGACAGCTGCAGGGTGGCGATCTCGATAGTCCAAAATGGTGGCGTCAGCTCCAAAAAAGGTGGCAAATTTTGAAAAATGGTGGCAAAACGGTGGCGCTGTTTTTTTAGCGTGAAAATTGTTCAAAAATCATTCATTTTTTAAATTGGGTTCTTCACTATAAACAGAAAAGTTTAACATATTTTTCTTTTTGATTAACGCTAAAATATTAGACTTCCCAATTATGGCAAAATACGGTCATGTGCATCCAATGGCAACGTAAGTACAATATTTGGTACACTCTAAAACGCTAATTAAATAAATGAATGATTCTTTGTTTAAGTGCGCGCGGCTGGTTGGAGTGCTTCGCGACAGCCGCTGGCTTAAATAGCGGCTGGCAGCAAAATAAAAGTTTGTTAATTGCATATTATTTTGAGCGCTCGTTGGTTTTCCATTGACGTAGGTCGACTGAATGTGCGGGAATGAATTTTGGAAAAACCGGGACCCGGACCCCGGTTGGGAAAACCGGGACCCGGACTCCGGGTTTTTACCGGAAAACAAAAGAAATATAGCAAAAAACAGGGGAACCTAGGTTGAAAATCTGTGAGTGAAACTAGTCCTAGTAAAGGTACTTTTCCGTGCTTTGCACTGCTTAAAAAAGACATATGCCTTTTTTGCGCACTAGTTTCGATCTATTAAGCATAAATAACACATTTTCCACTTTGAAGCTTCTATGTTGAGTTTTATTATGCCTTTTTTTGGTGGTTTTCATGCCTGAATGCCTATCCATGCCTTTTTTGACATTTGGTGCCTTTTTCATGCCTTTTTTTGGCATTTTGGTGTTTTTGAACAAACAATAGAAAAATTACATAATAAAATTTGGTTTTGGCATAGACATTTGGGCAAAGTATAAAGCAGGGTTGCCATCGAAATTTTTCGGAAATAAGAACATCAAAGGTAAAAAATAAGATTTTGGGGTCCAAAATAAGAACATTTTTTAAAACGTTGTTTTGAGGCTTAATCTCGCATTTTATTCAACAAAATCGGCATTTGCAAAAATTTTGAAAAATATTTGTTATCAGAATTTGCTACATTTTCTACGCTTTTTCACGTCTTATTCTTGCATTTTATTCAATAAAATCAGCATATGCAACAAATTTTTCACCACCAACAATTTTTTTGAACATTTGAGAGCTTGAAAACAAAAAGTCAAAATTATTTGGGTGGGAGGAGGCGGTGCCGATAGGCGCCCCCGGGAAAAATTTGTAAGAAAATGACTGGATTTGTTAACATAATTTGGTCCTTTTTTATGTCCTTTTCATTTTTGAAGGCAAAAATTGAAAGATTTTTAAGATAAAAATCGGAATATTCTTTGGACTCACAAAAATAAGACACAAAATAAGAACAAAAAGCAGAGATCGTTAAGAGGAATTGATCCGGCGATGCTCTATGCACCGCCCGTAAATTTTTTTTTTTGAATATTTTAGTGAGTCTTGTAAAGATTTTGCATATAAAATCGCTTTAAAAAATATTTATTTTCAAAAATTACCATTCAAAATCGGAGTTTTCCTTTGAAATCCCAAAAATAAGAACAAGGAGCTGAAATAAGAGGATTTCTTACAAATAAGAACATTTAAAATTTGTAAGATTCGGACTCTCCAAATCAGAATGTTTGAGGTCGATTTTCAATTTTTTGAATTTGTGTTTTTTCAAGCTTTAATTAAGAAAATGCCTAAAATTCAATCCAAATCAGCGTGGCTGAAAGAATGGATTAAAAGGATCGGTGGCACAACGACTTACACCACGGATGGCAAGGTGATATACTGCCAGGCATGCCAACAACAGGTTAAAACAACAACGGCTGACAACAACAACGCAAATAAATGCTTATATTTGAAGGTGCCGCATACGAAATTTCACCATTTAAAGCAGCACAATGAAACTACAAAACACAATGAAATGTTCAACGGTTCATTCATCAATCCGGAAGCAAGCAACAGTAACAGCACATCGCAACAATACAATTTTATCGTTTTGTCACCTTAGAATAATTTCTGGGCAAACGAATAGTAAACCGGGACAACCGATCCCAAACACTTTCAGGGAGAGTTGGAGACCCGCTAGCAGCAGCTAAGGTCACCAGGGTGATAGAGGGACTTTGGAAAGAAGCCCCCGTCACAACCCCCCCGAGGGAGCCTCTAGTAGCCGACGGCTGTTGAGCCGAGGCTAAAAGCCTGATCACACATCGATCAGCAATTTGCTCATTTCATTTCCATTGCCAGCCCGAACTTATTGAATCAATCAATTGCTAAATTGTCCACACGCAGCGCAAGCCGAACAACCGCAACACCCTCGCAGGACAACTCCGCACAAAAAGGCCGGTAAACCAGCAACACAAAAAGGGGACAGATTCCCGGGACCAAAACCCCCACAAAAACATCCCATTAACCACCGTTTTCGACAATCGCCAGCACCAAAAAAATCTTTTCAAAAGCTCCAAAAAGGGTCGCCTAATTTCGTGAACATTGTGGTCTTCCCCTTCCTCCCCGTCCAATTATTACGCGATGGGGAACTTGGCTAATCTTTCAGATTTTTTGGGCAAGTATTGCCGGAGGCCAATTCCTACCCGCATGTCTGTGAGTAATTGTCTTGAACAGTGTTACATAAAGTAAATTTATACTAAAAACAAATTGATTAAATAAGCCTTTTAACTAGAAAATGGATAGCATCAAACAAAAATTGGCCAATATAAGCCTGTGGATATCAGTGGATGAGACCACTGATTCGGCAGGTCGTTATGTTGCATCTGATTGTTGGAGTACTGGATGGCGAAAAACAAAGGTCAAACCTCATTTCGGTCAAGTTTCTGGAGCGGACAAATCATGAAACCAGATTTGTAAATGACAGTTTGAAGGATTTGCTCGATGCCGAAAAAATCGTGCTTTTTGTTATACATGGTCAAAGCTGCACAGGTTTATAATATCTTTTTTCAGTGTAAGCTAAAATTTATAAGCTCCGAATTTTTTACCCAAATTTGATCCATATCACATGCCTGTGTCATGGACTCCATCGTCTGTGTGAGCAAATTCGATCGCATTTTTCTGCCGTTGACAATTTGATCGCCAGCATAAAAAAAAATCTTTTCAAAAGCTCCAAAAAGGGTCGCCGAATTTCGTGAACATTGTGGTCTTCCCCTTCCTCCCCGTCCAATTATTACGCGATAGGAACTTGGCTCACAGCCGCCATGTATTCGTGCGCACTTTTCTCATATTCCGGCGGCGATCCAGAAGTTGGAATCACGTGAAATGCCCCTCACGCAATGTTATATAAAAAACAAATAAACAAAATAATTTTTAAAGGTTAATTTGAATTTTTTTCGCAATTTGAATTTTTTTACACGTCAACCTAGTTTGGTGCCTTTTTTCGTGCCTTTTTTGAGTTTTTTGATGCCTTTTAAGGCGCCTTTTTCGCATCTTTTTTGTGCCTTTTTTTGGCAGCCCTACTCATCACTAATTTCCGGCTTTTTCTCTTTAATTTTATAATGTTGCTTTAGCTTTTTGCATCTTTTGCTCATCAAAATATATTTACCTGTTTAAATATGAGTTTTGGCTAATTTAATTTTTAATTATTACTTTTGGTGTTTGATGCCTAATTCTTTTATAACTATCAATACCTATCTTAAAAGTGAACGATGCCTCCGACCCTTAAAGATGGAATTATTTTTAAAATTTTCATCCCCAAAATTGACTTTTTGGTTTATTTAGTAGCAAACAATTATTATTTATTTAAACACTGGCGGACCTGAAAATGTATATGATTTGTAGAGGCTGTAAAAAAGGCATAAAAAAGATGCGAAAAAGGGCACAACTGTCAAATAAGGCACCAAATCTGCATGAAAATTCTTTTGAATTTTGGACCAGAAAAATCGATTTTAAGTTACTCAGCCGGCTATGGATTAATCACAGCTTCTGAATGTTAAAATGCCGTCTCCATTTTTTTAAACTGTTGATTGCGATGTTTAGGCATTTTTGCAATTTTTTCGTCACTATTTTCCGGCCTTTTCTTTTTAATTTCGTAATACTGCTTCATCTTTCGCTGCTTTTCCTCACCGGAATATCTTTTTCCATCTTAAATTTAAATTATATTGATTTTTTAAATTTTATTTTAAAATTACATTTTCCGCTTTCGATGCCCAATTCTTCTTTCCATTTTTATATATTTTTTTACGACTTGCTTCCAATTTTATTGCAATTTTAACTCTTTTTTCACGAACAAATTTTCCCATTCTCTTCAATTCTTCTTTAATTGCATGAAACTTTTGAATAATTTTACGTTTTTGTTGCTCGGAATATAATTCAGTCGTTTTGTTCACTGAATTATTTGTACATGAATTTGTCCGTCGACCAACTGCTGGCTGCATTTGATCATTCGGATCACTTTGATCAGTTATTTGATCACCCAATTCGATGCCATTTTCGCTATCACTCTGATCAAATGGAAATGCTTCAAACCATTTAATTTGTTGATTTTGTTTCACAATCTGCATTTGTTCTTCAGCTTCTTTTGTGCCCTCATTTGTGTCCCATCCTTTGCCGAAAATTTCATCAAAATTTGGTAAAACTTTTCCTTTGATTTAGTGCAAATTAACGCTCTCATTTTGGTAGAGTGAAAACATTACACAGAATAACGCAAAAAGCAAATGCAAAAATTCCATTTTAGCTAAGATTTTGACGATTTATTATAAAAATATTCTTCAGTTAAAATATAATAATAATATTCTTACTAAAAAACATTTCCGACTGACAACCCCAACAATAATAATTTTTCTGATTTTTTTTTCTTAAAATGATTACTGCTCGATCAATAATAAATAAATAAATAATCATTTCGTATGCGAATGAATGCCACGGCACACTTTGTCAGATTTGCTTTTAGGCTTATTGATAATGCCATTGGCACTGTTCGACCTGCTGCACAAGAATTAGACTTTAAAAAGGAATTTCCCGATTAATTGACTACAATAAACATTCAGAAATTTTGTTGGATCATATTTTCTTGGGCATAACTCATCTTACAAACAACGAAATAAGGCTACTTGGTACCATTCAAGAGCTATAGGTGTTCATTGTTAGTGTACCTTTAAAGAAAAAAGTAAGGAAACTTGGGGGCAAATCCGGTTTTCTCAGTCTTTTACCATAACTTTTCAAAAACTCAACTGTTTGTTTTGGTTTTTGGTTAAAATAACAGAGCACACCAAGAGAATTCGAATGATACCAAGAATGCTTCACTTGGTTTTTTCTAAGAAGAGTTCGAAATGCAAGAAAATGCCGTTTTCGCAGCTGCGTGTTTTTGCCGAAATTTTCCTCGTGCATTTCCGACTCTGTACCAAATACTTGGTCGGATAATCTAAAAACAATTAATGTTTATTGTAGTCAATTACCATAATTCCTAAATTAAAGCACCCCTCCCCCCTGAAGTAGAACGCCCCCCCTGGAAATAGGGTACCCATTTTTATTAGGTATTCCATCTTTTGAATAATTAAAATATAACGTTTTGATTTACTAAAAAACAAATTTTAATTTATTTTAGTTACTTTAATTTTGTTTTTTATTTATTTATTACGTAATATAATTTTTATTTGCAATTTTTGTTAGACAACTAAGCATTTAAATCAACCCCTTTTTATATGAAGATTTGCTAGAGATCGCATCGAAATTTTTGTGAAATATGAACATCAAAAGTCTAAAATAAGGTTTTGTGGTTCAAATAAGAACATTTTTCAAAACATTGTTTTGAGTGTTAATCTCGCATTTTATTCAACAATGCAATGTCAGCATTTGCGTCGTATTTTTTAGCACCAACAATTTTTTTGAGCAATTTGGATCTTGAAAAGTTAAACAAAATTTTTTGTGAGGAGTCGATGTAAACAGCTCTTAAAAAGAAATCCATTCGGCTATTGCTCCATTCGAAATAGGAGAACAAATCAGTAAGAATGGCATAGTCTCGTTCCTCTAGCCCAACTATCAGCCTAGATATGGCCAAAAGAGTTTTAAGCCTAAGGATTTTCGGGGGTCTGAGGAGGGGGTGGTGGAAATATAAAACAAATCAGCAATAAATTAAACATAAATCAGCAATAAATCAGCCATAAATTAGCAATTAATCAGCAATAAATCAGCCATAAATCAGTAATAATCACCAATAAATCAGCCATAAATCAGCAATAAATCAA